>JAXDDX010000893.1:0-18264 GCA_034670405.1 Hoplostethus atlanticus | reverse complement strand
ACTTAAAAAATTTTTTTTTTTTTTTTTGTTGTTATTGTTTTTTTTATATAGAGCTCTTAAATATTGTACATATTGTGTTGGTCTATTGTAAATAGTGTGAACCTGTTATTTTGCACATTTCTGCTGAGCATTGCACTTTGCATTTCACTACACACCTCGTGTGTGTATGTGACAATTAAACTCCTGAATCTTGAATCTTGAAACACCTGCTATCCATCCAACTCAATGCCCAGATCGTTGTTTGTACTGCCCCGTCAGTCTCGTTCTCGGCCGCTTTGCAGATTATTCTCAAATTTCCTCCTAGCCTTTACTAACCCTGTTGTCCTGTACCCAGATCCAGTCTCCTTCCCTGACTCCCCGCCTGCCGACCTACCACCCTGTCTACCTGCCTGCCTGTCTGTCTCCTGGTTCCCTGCCTGTCGTCCTGTCTGCCTGTCCCCCAGCTCTGTTCACCCCGCTCCTGCACCAGCCCGTCTTCCCCTTGCCATCCCTACCTTGCCACCTCTGTACTAATTCCCTAGTAAAACCTGGTTTTGTCCTATCTTCGTCTCTGTTGTCTGTGGTTTGCACTTGGGTCCTGTACACGATTGTGACACATTCACCTGAATAATTCCACCGATCCTCTCAGTAAGGCCTTCCTAGATCTTATTGATACTTGCGGCCTCACTCAATTTGTTAATGAACCAACCCACCATGGCGGCAACACCCTTGACCTGGGTTCTGGCCGTGGCATTCATGTTTCTGCTTTAGTGGTCTCCTCTTTTTGTGCCCAACCCTATCTGATCACTATCTCATTAAATTTGAGATCGAATTGATCTGCCATGCCAAAAGTGTGAAGATACATATATTAGCCGTCGTATTAATACTACCACGGCCTCGTTACTATTTGAAAAACTGGCTAGTTTTCTCACACCACTCTGTTGGCTCACTAGACAATTTCACCAACGAACTAAACTTACCAACACGCTTGACTCAATCGCCCCGTTAGTCACTAGAAAACACCATGCTAGGAAGTTTGCTCACGACACTCGTGCACTTAAACAAGCCTGTAGAAAACTAGAGTGTAAATGGCGATTGACCAAATTGGAAGTCTTCCGGTTCGCCTGGAATGATAGCTTGCTAAATTAAATCGTCAGCCAAAACTGCACACTTCTCTAGGTTAATCAGTGCAAATAAAAACATCCCAAAGTTTCTATTCAACACTGTTGCTAAGCTAACACGGAATCCCTCTCCCTCTGATAGCTCTCTGTATTCTCCAAATGATTTCATGTCCTTTTTTTACTCAGAAAATCACGCTGATTAGAAATGAGATCACCAGTGGTGGTGCCGCCTTACCCCTGAAAAGTTCACTTGGTGTTTCCCGGGCTGAATGTCTTTTCTCACAGTTTTATTTAGTTTCCTAAGACACTCTCACCAAGTTAATTCTGTCTTCGAAACCCACGACCTGCATGCTAGACCCTTAAACTGCTTAAAGAACCGTTCCCTATCCTAGGACCCTCCATTCTTTATTTGATCAATCGGTCGCTCTCCACTGGCACTGTGCCCTCCGCCTTTAAAACAGCCCTGATCAAGCCATTAGTGAAAAAAAACTAACCCTTGATCCCGAAGTACTTCAGAACTATAGACCAATCTCAAATCTGCCGTTGCTCTCCAAATTACTTGAACGAACAGTAGCCAGTCAATTAAGGATTTTTTGTCAAAAAACAACCTACTTGATCCCTTCCAATCTGGCTTTAGATCCTTTCATTCAACCGAAACTGCACTCAAGAGAGTGGTCAATGATCTTCTGTTAGCTATTGACTCCAACTCAACCTCAGCACTATTGCTCCTTGATCTGAGTGCAGCCTTCGACACAATTGACCATACGATACTCTTGAACCATCTTGAACATTATATTGGTATCCGGGGATCAGCCCTTTCTTGGTTTAGATCTTATTTACTCGATAGATCACATCGCGTCTTTTACAACAACATGACCTCAGAGTGTTACAATATGGACTTTGGTGTGCCACAAGGCTCTGTATCACTGTATCTCAGATCACAGGACGCTGGCTACCTGTCTATTCCAGCAGTCAAAAAGAAAACTGCAGGTAACAGAGCCTTTTCTTACCTGGGCTCCTATCTCTGGAACAGTCTGCCTGCCTCAATCAGAGAGGCAGGCTCTATCGAAGTCTTTAAGTCAAGGCTAAAAACCATGTATTCGCTTTATCATTTGACCAGCCTTGAGGGAGTGGCTCAGTCTCTTCTCAGAGTAAGGCTAGACCAGTTAGTCATCCTAGCTCAGGGTCCTGCCGATGGATATTAGCATCCTGCCTACATGTCCTATTCTCCTGGTCTAGCTGCTCCTGTCCACTGACGCTGGTCATGTTTGTCTGTGTGAGTGAGAATGTGTGTATGGGTGTGTCTCCTATCTGTTCCATCGTCCCCACTCCTAGGACGATGCTGACTGAGCGGGCGTTGGCGTTCTCCTATTTGGGCAGTGTTGGCGCCTGCATGGTCCTCTAGTCCTATGATGACACTGACTGAGCTGCCGTTTGCTGTGATGCCGCCCCATCAGATCTGGATGTCCCACCATAATAAACTTTTATGCATTGTGTATACACTGCTTGCCCAAACTCGGCATCTATTGCACGCCCAACCGTCCTGGTAGAGGGATCCCTCTCTGAGTAGCCCCTCCCAAGGTTTCTCCCATTCTTTCCTAAAAGGTTTTGTGGGAGTTTTTCCTCTGTGAGGGTCTAAGGCTGGGTGATGTTGTGTACTAACCATTTATTGTTTCACATGTTGGGTACTGTGAAGCCCTTAGAGACTATAACGGTGATTAAGGGCTATGCAAATCAATTTGATTTGATTCTAAAGCACTTTGAAACTTTTTTTGGAAAAGTGCTGTATAACTAAAGTTGATTATTATTATTAAGGTGTGCTGGATTATTAGGGCTTGTGCGGCTCTCCATAATGTGGCACAGCGCAATGGTGTTCCTGCACCCGCTGACATTGTGCCAGATGACATGGCCCAGGATCACCCTATACATGAGGAACAAGCTCCTCCAGCGATTGCATTACGTGAACAAGTGATGCACCGTCTATGAACAGACTAGACAAATTATTTTAATGCAGTACACATATACACATATATGGTGTTATGTTATTGGACTTCTGTGCTAGTCATGGATTGACCATAACAAACACCATGTTCGAACACAAGGTTGCCCATAAGTACACCTGGCACCAGAACACCTTAGGCCGAAGGTCGATGATCGATTTTGTTGTCGTGTCATCTGATCTGAGGCCGTGTGTATTGGACACTCGGGTGAAGAGAGGGGCAGAGCTGTCCACCGATCACCATCTGGTGGTGAGTTGGATTAGGAGGAGGGTGAAGCCTTTAGACAGACCTGGCAAACCCAAACGTGTAGTGAGGGTGAACTGGGAACGTCTGGAGGAAGATCCAACCACCACCTCCGAATTCAACCACCACCTCCGGCAGAGCTTCTCGGACATCCCTGTGGAGGTTGGGGACATCGAGCATGAGTGGTCGGTGTTCAAAGCCTCTTTTGCCGAAGCTGCGGCTGCGAGCTGCGGCCTTCGGGTCATAGGTGCCTCAAGGGGCGGCAACCCTCGAACATCGTGGTGGACACAGGTGGTCAGGGAAGCCGTCCGACTGAAGAAGGAGGCTTACCGGGGATATGTTATCCCGGAGGACTCCGGAAACAGTTGCAAGGTACCGACAGGCTCGGAGGTCGGCGGCAGCAGCCGTGACTGAAGCAAAGCAGCGGGTGTGGGAGAGGTTCGGAGAAGACATGGAAAAGGACTTTCGGTCGGCACCAAAGTGTTTCTGGAAAACCATCCGGCACCTGAGGAGAGGGAAACAGGGGAACATCCAGGCTGTTTACAGCAAGGATGGTACACTGTTGACCTCTACTGAGGAGGTCATCGGCCGGTGGAAGGAGCACTTTGAGGAACTCCTGAACCCGACAGTTCCATCCTCTACGATCGAGGCAGGGCTGGAGGATGATGGCGGATCAACATCAATTTCCCTGGAGGAAGTCACTGAGGTAGTTAAACAACTCCGCAGTGGCAAAGCTCCAGGGATGGATGAGATCCGTCCGGAAATGCTGAAGGCCCTGGGGGTTGAGGGACTGTTGTGGCTGACACGTCTCTTCAACATAGCGTGGAAGTCGGGGACAGTGCCAAAGGAGTGGCAGACTGGGGTGGTGGTCCCACTCTTCAAAAAGGGGGACCAGAGAATGTGTGCAAACTATAGAGGCATCACATTACTCAGCCTCCCTGGGAAAGCCTACTCTAAGGTGCTGGAAAGGAGGGTTCGGCCGATAGTCGAACCTCATATCGAGGAGGAACAATGCGGATTTCGTCCCGGTCGTGGAACAACCGATCAGCTCTTCACTCTTGCAAGGATCTTGGAAGGGGCTTGGGAGTTTGCCCAACCAGTGTACATGTGTTTTGTGGACCTGGAGAAGGCTTACGACCGGGTCCCACGGGAGATCCTATGGGAGGTCCTGCGAGAGTATGAGGTGAGGGGGCCACTACTCAGGGCCATCCAATCCATGTACACCCAAAGTGAGAGCTATATTCGGGTGCTCGGTAGTAAGTCGGACTCTTTTCCGGTTGGGGTTGGCCTCCGTCAGGGCTGCGCCTTATCACCAATCCTGTTTGTGATTTTCATGGACAGGATATCGAGGCGTAGCCATGTGGGGAGAGGGTTGCAGTACGGTGGGCTGGGGATCACATCACTGCTTTTTGCAGATGATGTGGTCCTGATGGCACCATCGGTCTGTGACCTCCAGCACTCACTGGGTAGGTTCGCAGCTGAATGCGAAGCAGCTGGGATGAGGATCAGCACCTCCAAGTCTGAGGCCATGGTTCTCAGCAGGAAACTGGTGGACTGCCCACTCCGGGTAGGGAATGAGTCCTTACCCCAAGTGAAGGAGTTTAAGTATCTGGGGGTCTTGTTCACGAGTGAGGGGACTATAGAGCGGGAGATTGGCCGGAGAATCGGAGCGGCAGGAGCGGTTTTGAGGTCACTCTACCGCACTGTCGTGACGAAGAGAGAGCTGAGCCAGAAGGCGAAGCTCTCGATCTACCGGTCAATCTTTGTCCCGACCCTAACCTATGGTCATGAGGGATGGGTCATGACCGAAAGAACGAGATCCAGGATACAAGCGGCTGAAATGAGTTTCCTCAGGAGGGTGGCTGGCGTCTCCCTTAGAGATAAGGTGAGAAGTTCAGTCATCCGGGAGAGACTCAGAGTAGAGCCGCTGCTCCTTTGCATCGAAAGGAGTCAGTTGAGGTGGTTCGGGCATCTGGTCAGGATGCCTGCTGTGCGCCTCCCTAGAGAGGTGTTCCAGGCATGTCCAACAGGGAGGAGGCCCCGGGGCAGACCAAGGACCAGGTGGCGTGATTACATTTACGCATTGGCCTTGGAACGTCTTGGGATCCCCAGGGCAGAGCTGGCGGATGTGGCCAGGGAAAGGGAAGTCTGGGGCTCTCTGCTGGAACTGTTGCCTCTGCGACCCGACCCTGGATAAGCGGATGAAGATGAAGATGAAGAAGAGACATATAAGTACATTTTTTATGTTGTGAATTTCTTTGGTTAAATTTCTTTTGGTTAAATTTTCAACTGTGGTAATGAGGTCCCTCTGTGACTGCAGCACAGCATCGGTGGGGGCCTGGCCGACTGGACACCGTGGCCGAGCTGTACGCACTGGAGATGCCGCTGGGGCCTGGCTGACTGGACACCGTGGCCGAGCCGTGCGCACTGGGGCCTGGCGCACACTCTGTGGTGCCCCCCTCCCCTCCACCAGCCACTGCCACACTTGACATTGTGTCTAAATAAAATGGAACAAAATACTTCATGCATTTGGCTCGATTTACTTAAATACTGTGTGAATTTGCCTATAATGTAGATAGTTTAGCTTTGGTATTACAGAAGTTGGCTTACCGGTGTCTGTGGCATCCGTAGCTGCATCAGTGTCCCCCTCTGCCTCTGGCACAATTCCAGACAAATGGGTTTCCCCAATGATGCCTGCAATCCTGTGGTAGAGCTGTGAAGGTCGGGGTTCTCCCTGACCGCCACCAATGGTACCCACACTCTGCCGATAAGCGGCAATACGTTTTTTGGCCTCTACTTTAATCTCGGACCACTTTTTTTTAATGTTGGCAACAGTTCACAGTGTGGAACGAACACTGTTAACTGCTTCGGTCACATGTTTCCATTCATGTTGTTTGCGTTTGTTTGAGATGCCTCTACTGAGGCCCCCAAATAATACATCTTTACGGTGCTCAACCTCTGTAATGAGCACCTCTATCTCACACTCCGCAAATTTCGCTTTTCTTCCCTCATTGATAGTCTGATAAAGGCTCCTTAAAAATGCCGGCATATTCATGAGCTATTTAGCATTGACCATTTAGGGATGATTGTGGGAGGACACTGGGAGGAGTAGTGGGAGTACACAGGCGCACAATTCAGCACAGGTGGGTATTTATAATTTGGGTATTTGGGTTCGATTCCCACCTGGGGCGCTGTTGAGTCTGGGGTGCCCAGGTGGGTTATCTCCCGGGCCTTTCTGTGTGGAGTTTGCATGTTCTCTCCGTGCTCACGTGGGTCTCCTCCTGTAAAAAGAACCCTATCTAAAAACATGCAATATCCTGTCCTGTCCCTGACGAAGACGGCGACGTACATCTGGAATTGGTCCCCGGGCGCTGGTGTTGGCGGCTGCCCACTGCTCCCTGGCTGTCCTGGGAGGAAGGTCGGCGGGGATGGGTTAAAAGCAGTACTCTCATTCAACTCGGACACTCTACCCTGCATGTGTGTGTTGTGTTGTGTTGGCGGCCACTTCGCCCCTGCATGTGTTCGATGTTGCGAATAAAGACTTCTTCTTAAAGAGAAGACTGCGTACAGGTGTGCGCCGCACAGTTTTATAGGTACCTTTGAAAGACTTGGTATGGACCTCATCGGGCCATTAGACCGCAGTGCACGCGGAAATCGCTTTGTATTAGTCCTGGTGGATTATGCAACGCGATATCCAGAGGCAGTGCCGTTGCGCAATATCTTTGCCAAGAGTTTCCGTAAGTATTTTAAAATTTTTATAAAGCTGTAGAGCTTCTCTTTATTTTTCTGTGTTTGAGCAGGAGATACAGAGACTGGCTCACTTTCACTTTCCCCAGAGTTTTCCTCTGGTACAGTGGCTGAGACCTTAGTCTCTTTGGTACCCACCGGACGCGCAAGCGGACGCACACGCGCACTTCACTTCTGCTCCCATGTTAACGAATGCCACGGTTCCCACCGGCCGCGGGTGCATGGCAGGTGGGCGGATGGCTTGCAGACGTGGAGCTGATTTTTCCGCTCGGGGCGGAAAAAAACTGCCCGTCCGCGTGTCCGTGGGCGCAACCTCATAGAAATACATTGTATATGCACAATATGTGCATCATATCACCACATATTAATATTTTTCAACCTCCTAATAGTTTTACTAGTATTAATTATTTTAATATAGGCCATAATGAAAAAGGGAACAGAGACAATCTCCATTGTGGGATGAATGAAGTTAAATCAAGTCATATATTTTGCATATAACCAGTTATTCCCGTTTTTATAATGCTTTTCTTTATTATAGTATACAAGACTATGCTTACTTCTGTTTTCATAATGTGCTCTGAAAAAGCAGTTACGCGTCTGTGTTCTTGCGCGTCTGGTAGGTTCAGTTCCGCGCAAAAGTGCAAATACGCATCTGTGCGCGTGCACGTCTGGTGGGTACGCGGGTTAGATGAGTTCTGTCTGTCCTCGGTGGGCTTTCTTTTTACTGACAGTTTTGTCAGTTCCCCATTCATTGAAATGTCTTCCTCCTCATCCTCCAACACTGACTCTGCCACCCTGGTGGCGGTCTGCCCTGTCTGCTTTCTAACACCACTTTTCTTATTCCTCCCAGCCTTCTTGTTTTGTACAGCTAGCTAATCAACCTGTATGCTTTGTTCAGCCTGTTCAACTTGTCCAACCTGCTCAGTTTGTTGCTGAACATCAGCCCTTTCCTGTTACATTACATTACATTATATTAAAGTAATTTAGCAGACGCTTTCATCCAAAGCGACTTACAATAAGTGCATGCAACATAGGTAGGCAAGAGAACTACTAGTCACCAGAAATTGTAAGTGCATTTCCTCCCTAAACATGCAGCTAAGAGCATAACTAGTGCTAAGGTAAAAGTGCAATAAGTTAGCTACCTACTTTTTACTTAAACAAATGAGACAAATAAGTAAATCAAATAAACAAGAGCTCAGACAAATAAGTGAAGACAAATAGGCAAGTGCTAAGAGGAAGGGTCAGGGTAGTGTTTCTTGAAGAGGTGGGTTTTCAGCCTGCGGCGAAAGATGGGCAGCGACTCAGCTGTCCTGACATCAGTGGGGAGTTCCTTCCACCACGGCGGGGCCAGGACAGAGAAAAGCTGTGACCGTGTAGATCGGCCGCAGGGGCCTCTGAGCGATGGGGCAACCAGTCTCCTCGAGGCAGCAGAGCGAAGTGGTCAGGCGGGGGTGTAAGGCTTGACCATAGCCTGGAGTTAAGAAGGAGCTGTTCCTTTCACTGCCCTATAGGCTAGCACCAGGGTCTTGAACTGGATGCAAGCTGCTACAGGGAGCCAGTGTAGAGAACGGAGAAGGGTAGTTGTATGGGAGAACTTGGGGCGGTTGAACACCAGACGAGCTGCAGCCTTCTGAACAAGTTCCAGAGGTCTGATGGCAGACGCCGGGGCACCAGCAAGGAGGGAGTTGCAGGAGTCCAGACGGGAGATGACAAGAGCCTGGATGAGCACCTGCGCTGCCTTGTCAGTGAGGAAGGGGCGAATCCTCCTGATGTTGTAGAGGAGGAATCTGCAGGAGCGTGTCACTGATGCGATGTTTGCCGAGAACGACAGTTGGTCGTCCAGGGTCACACCCAGATTCCTTGCAGTCCGTGTTGACGTCACCACAGTCTTATCAATGGTTATGGCCAGGTCTCAGTGCGGACAGCCCTTCCCCGGGAGGAACACCAGCTCAGTTTTGTCCAGGTTGAGCTTCAGGTGGTGCATCGACATCCACTCCGAGATGTCTGCCAGGCACGCAGCAATGCGTGCCTCCACTTGTGTGTCAGAGGGGGGAAATGACAGGATCAACTGGGTGTCATCTGCATAGCAGTGGTAGGAAAAGTCATGGAAGTGGATAACAGAACCAAGAGATGTTGTGTAGAGGGAAAAAAGAAGAGGACCCAGAACCGAGCCTTGCGGAACCCCAGTAGTGAGCCTGCGTGGTTCTGACACAGACCCTCTCAGCGTCACCTGGTAGGAGTGACCCGTCAGTTAGGATGCAAACATGGAGAGTGCAGAGCCCGAGACACCCATCCCCTCAAGGGTGGAGAGGAGGATCTGGTGGTTCACCGTGTCAAATGCTGCAGACAGGTCCAGGAGTATCAGGACAGAGGAGAGAGAGTTCGCTCTAGCGGCATGGAGCGACTCCGTCACTGCCTGGAGGGCAGTCTCTGTCGAGTGACCCACCTTGAACCCAGACTGGTGGGGATCCAAGAGGTTGTTCTGGTGGAGGTACAAGGACAGTTGATTGAAGACAGCACGTTCAAGAGTTTTGGATAGGAAGGGTAGATGGGAAACCGATCTGTAGTTCTTGACCTCAGAGGGGTCAAGTGTTGGTTTCTTCAGAAGGGGGGTGACTCTGGCAGTCTTGAAAGCAGAGGGAAAGCATCTAGACATCAGAGACGTGTTGAGGTGGGTCAGGAAGGGAAGTTCAGGTGCAGTAGACTGAAGGAGAGGGAATGGGACTGGGTCAAGGGAGCATGTGGTGGGGCGGCTAGCTGTAACAAGGTGAAGGACCTCGTTTGGGGAGGCGAGGAACGAAAGAAGAGGGTCAAGCTTCTCAGTCTGGATGTTGAAGTCACCGAGAAGGATGAGTCCAGAGCCATCGTCAGGGAAGTGGGAGACTAGTGTGTCAAGCTCCTCCAGGAAGTCACCAGAAGGGCCTGGTGGGCAATAAACAACTGCAATCGTGAGCTTGACTGGATGAGAAACAGTGACAGCATGAAATTCAAAGGAGGAAGGAGAGAATTGTGAAAGAGAAAAAGCAGAGTATTTCCATTTGCTGGAAATTAGCAGGCCAGTACCAACTCAGCTTTCGGCACAGGCGACTGGCAGTTCCAAAGCCCCCCTGCCACCACTTGCTCAACGTGAGTTGAGAGAGTAGGATAGATGAGATTAGTGGGGTCGCGGCGTTTGGGTGTGACCCAGCGTCTGTGCGACCGCCGGAAGGAGGAGTAGACAGGAATAGGAAGCAAACACATGGTAGATTACAGTACAATGATACGGTTTATGAAGAGAAGAAGCACCCAATCGTTGAAGGTCGTTCTTTGAAGAAGTCGGGCTTGAAAAAGTCGCCTGTTGCCTTTGTTCGCCTAGCCTTTTCAAGTCGGGCTTGAAAAAGTCGCCTGTTGCCTTTGTTCGCCTAGCCCAGAGTTCCTCAAATCCGGGCCTCGGGGTCCAGAGTGCTGCTGGTTTTCTCTCCTACCAGGAAGTTAATTACATTCACCTGGCATCCCAGGTCTTAATCAATCCCTGATTAGACAGCTAGAATGGAAACTACTTGGCAGAATAGAAAACTAGCAGTACTCTGGACCCCGAGGCCCGGATTTGAGGACCACTGGCCTAGCCTATTCAAGTCGGGCTTGAAAGAGTCGCCTGTTGCCTTTGTTTGCCTAGCCTATTCAAGTCAGGCTTGAAAAAGTTGCTTGTTGCCTTTGTTCGCCTAGCCTTCGTTTGCCTGACGCTTTCAAAGCAGCAGTGGTTTAAGGCTTCTTCCACTGATTGCTAATTGTCTGCCAGGAGTGCAGGCCCCTCCCAGACAATTAACAAGGCAATTGGCCTAGCTTGGGTGAAACTACCTCCAATAGGGGCTATGACACAACCAGAAACTGACCAACTAGCAGCTAACAATAGACTATTGATTAAAGCACTCATACTGAAGCAATCAAAGTACAAGTAATAGCAACCTGGTAAGCAAGAAAAATATACTCAGCCTATTGTTCTAGATGAGTCAAGTAGTTCAGAATCCCTCCAGAAGTTAAATACACACTGTTCCTCCACCTGCTCCCCAGTGTCCCCGTGCCTCCGCCGGATCAACCTGCACCGACGCTTCCCCGCTATCACCAGCGGGTGGCATGCTACTGGTGCCAGGCTCATGCTCGGGGGGGGGGGCGGAGGTCCATGTGCCTCTTTCGGGGCACGAACGGACCAGATGGCCCTCCCTCCCACAACCAAAACACTTCATACTGCCAGAGTTGACGAGCACAGTATAATCATACTCATCCACTTCATAGTTTAGTGATAGATTCAGCTCCTCACTGTTGTTTTTCAGGATCATAAATACCTGTCTCCTAAAGGACACTACATGTTGTAGGAGCGGATTCTTGCAGCCTAATGGCACCATCTTAATAGGTGAGACTAATTTCCCGTGCCTAAGCGTTAAATGGTGTGAAAGTAGTTGAGTGAAACTGTTTTGGGCGGAAGAAGAAGAATATTAAAAATAAGAACTAGAAAAGGTTACATTTTCTGAAGAAAATGTGTGTGCTTGCTAGAGAGAGAGAGAGAAGGGAGAGAGAGAGACAGTCAGAGAGAGAAGAGAGAGAGAGAGGAAGAGAGAATTGTAGCCATGGCTACCCACAGCGCCACCCAATGGCCACAACACAACCTGCCCCTAATTGTTCATGGCTGTACACAACATAACATTTACAATTATGTATACACATGGAGCCATATAAATTAAAATTCAAAATGTACAATTACTTTATAACAAAAGTAAACCCCCCTTTTTTTAAACTCTGATTAACATGTCAAATTTTCATGCTGACGGTTCACCATTTTCTAACAATAGACACAGTTTTGTCACTGGTCTTTCAATAATATTTGTCTTTGTTTGGATTTGAACAGATCTGACCATGCCTGATTTGTCAGGGAAAGTTTTGATTACCTTTCCGATCATCTGGGAATTTCGTTCCCGTGGAGTTTGTGCCATTATCTGAGCGGAAGTGAGACACGGGTCCTCTCCAGCACGTGAATCGACGAATGGCACTGATACAAGAGTCTGTGTCCAGTGAATGTGCCACTTCTAAATGAACTGCTCTGCTTGCCATACACGTACACACACAAGATGACTCCATAACGTTTCACATAGGAACGTCCTTGTTTTACCTCAATGGGCCCAAAGTAATCCACCCCCACGTTGGTGAATGGAGGCAAGTCTGGAGTTGTTCTTTCTTTGGGGAGGTCCGCCATCTTTTGCTCACACATTTTTCCTTTGTGACGCTTGACAAGATTTTTCTTGCGGCTGCATTGCCGTGAGTGATCCAATACTTTTCTCTCAACCTGGAGAGGATGTAATTTCTCCTGCCGTGCCTTATTTGTTCATGAATGTGTTTGAGAATTAACATGGAGATGTGCTGATCCTTTGACAGGATGACTGGGTGTTTGCTCTCTTCTGGCATTACAGTCCTGGACAGCCTTCCGCCTACTATTAGTAATCCATCCTTTAGAATAGGGTTCAGCTTGTAGATGGGACTACTCTTTTTCACAAGTTTTCCAGACAATAGTGAACAAATCTCGCTGTTAAATCTTTCTGTAGCCAAGATGCTACCACGGGTAGGCAGAGGCGGAGACTTGAGGTGGTTCAGGCGTGCCAGCAACGCCGTTTATTGGGGCCAGGACACACAGACACAGTCACAGTCAACATAAACATGAACGGGCTCTCTCACCCTCCTCTGCTCACTGCGGGCACCGTCCTCTCTCTCTCTCTCTCTCTCTCTCTCGCGCTCACTCGCTCGCTCGTGCGACGCTCCTGCTCACTGTCATGGGAAACACACACACGCACAACAGATATTAGTTCCCACTCAGTCCCGATGGGCTGCAGCCGGTGTCGGGGCAGGGCGAACCCGCCTGCCGGCCCGACTCCGCCTCCAGCCAACTGCCCAACCACACCCCCCAGTCTGCCACACTTTCCTTTTGGCAGAACTGGATAATAGCATTTTCTGCCATTGACAGGTTGTCAGTTGACAAACCTTGTCCCACTGAACCTCTGGCTTTCAACATCTCCAGGTCAATGTGATTAAGATCCGCAGGGGTATCCAACAGAAGTTGCTTCCTTTTTCGACTCTATTCCAATAGAGCCTTCCTTACTTTCAATAGCCATGCAACTGCAGTTTTCAGTTTCTTCCAATCAGAGTGATACATGATGAGCTGACTAGTTGCACTGCTGTTCTGCACACTTATTGCATTTGCAATAAGATTTCCCTTTTGACCTCTGGATCACCTTCATTAATAGTGGACTCTACCTGGCAGTGCATCCATGTTTCCTTTGCTTTCCACAAGAATTCTGGACCTGTTAACCATGTCTTGCTGTTCAGAAGCTTGTGGACCGTCAGTCCTCTAGACACATCGTCTGCAGGATTTTGTGATGTGTGGATATACCGCCATTGTGCTGGGTCTGATGCTTCCCTAATGACAGATATTCTGTTGGCCACGAATGTTCGGAATCTCTTGTTCTCATTGTTGATGTATTTCAAGACTGCTACTGTCAGTCCAGAAACAAGATTCTTTCAATTGAAGCTGTAATTCTGCCTTTACCATTTTGTCTACCCGAATGGCCAAGACGGTGGCAGTGAGCTCCAAACGAGGGATGGTTACTGGTTTAAGTGGAACTACTCTGGCTTTTCCAAGAAGGAAAGAGACATGTACATCACCAGCTTCATTCTGTAACCTAAGGTACGTTACTGTGCCATACCCTCCTTCACTGGCATCAACAAAGTGGTGCAACTGGGCGTGAACAGGTGGTCCAAAGTCATGTGGTTTCAAACACCTGCTCCCTCGGAACATTGAAAGCCCTTTCAGGTCAGTCAACCAATTGATCCATTGTTGTCGTAGGACTTGCGTAATTTCTTCATCCCAGCCATAGTTCTTTCTGCACAGCTCTTGTAAAATGTGCTTGACTGGAAGAGTAATTGCTGCAAGGTACCCTAAGGGATCATACACCGAACTAACAACTGATAAAATTCCCCGTCGAGTTTGCATCCATTCTTTGCAGTCCATGCGGAAGTTGAAGGTGTCGCTTTCCATACACCATTGGAGCCCCAAGGCTCTTTCCATTGGGAGTTGGTCTCTGTCTAAATTGAGCTCACTCACATTTTTAGAGTGGTCCTTCTCAGGAATTGCTTGGAGAACTTCACGACTGTTGCTGATCCACTGCGTAAGATGAAAGCCTCCTTTCTGGCAAAGGTTACCAAGATCATTAACAATCTGTACTGCTTTCTCCACAGATGGTGAAGCACCGAAGCAAACTGTGCGTCAACACTGCTATTATAGTTCTTCACTCACCATATAAATTAGAAAAATAGAATCAATAAATTGAAATTGTAAAAAATTAAACACCTTTGTAGGTCACTATTTACCAATACTAGCAAAAACTATTAGCAAGCCCTGCCCTCTATTGGCATACAAGGTGAACAGCACTAAATAACAGTTGATGCATCAGACACACAGGACGTTTGCTGGGTGTTATGAAGACCGATAAACCCAAGGAGGTTATATAGAAGAACTGGAGAATGTCCAGCTGAATATGTTTACCAAGTTTTGTGTCAATCGGACACAAACATTTAATTACACGCAATTCATTGTGCAACCCTTGTGTGAAATCATCAAGTCAAGTCAAGTTTATTTGTCACATGTAGTAGATACAGCAGGTCAATGTTAGTGCTCTCATGAGTATTGACAGAGAATACACAGTTTAGAATACACTGAGGAACAAAAACAAAGGAGGAGAGGGAGTGATAGGTGAGGAAGAAGAGAGACGGGGAGGGACATTAGTCTCACAGAGACAGAATGAAGAGAGAAGAGAGAGATAAATCATCTGTATGATAGAGACCTTTGGTCAGAAAGCTGCCAGACCTCAGCAGCTTCTCCCCTCCTCTCTCTCTCTCTCTCTCTCTCTCTCTCTCTCTCTCTCTCTCTCTCTCTCTCTCTCTCTCTCTCTCTCTCTCTCTCATGATGGAGACCCTGGAAGGAGGTGAACTCTGCTTTCCACAACTCAACACCTCCTGCAGGAAGCTGATGCGTCCTCACTCTGAGGCTATGCTGTTCTACATTTTGCTGTCCTCCATCGCTCTGCTCACTGTGGCTCTCAACCTGCTTGTCATCATCTCCATCTCCCACTTCAGGTAGCCATAGATTTCATCAATATAATTCTTCTTCTTGAATACAAAACTGGTAGACTTACAAAAAGAAATGGCTTGTGGACTACAACAGAGATACTGTCACCTCTTGGCCTCTGATGAGGAGAAACAAGTTGCTAAATAATGCTGTTGTATCTTTATAATGCTTGATATTTAGTGATACTATACTAAATATTAATGATTATAATGTTCTTGTTTCACTCCAGGCAGCTCCACACTCCCACCAACCTCCTCCTCCGCTCCCTGGCTCTCTCGGACCTGCTTGTGGGCCTCCTGATGCCGGTTGAAATTCTTTACATAGGGGGCTGCTGGTATCTTGGGGATCTCATTTGCACTCTGTATCACGCTATTGGTTTCATCCTTCCCTTTTCTTCAGTAGGAAACATGGTGCTCATATCAGTCGACCGCTATGTGGCTATTTGTCACCCTCTGCGTTACTCCACCAAAATCACACCAGCAAGAGTTCAAATCTGTTTGTGTGTGTGCTGGGTCTGTTCTGTTTTCTATAGCAGTCTGGTTCTAAAGGATACCGTGGGAAAATCAGAGAGGTACAGTTCCTGCTATGGAGAGTGTGTGGTTGTCATTGACTACATGACAGGAGTTATTGACCTTGTTTTGAACTTTATTGGTCCTATTACTGTTATCATAGTTCTGTATATGAGAGTATTTGTGGTGGCTGTGTCTCAGGCTCGTGCCATGCGGTCCCACATTGTGGCTGTCACACTCAGGCGTTCAGTGACTGTAACTGCTAAGAAATCTGAGAGAAAAGCAGCCAGGACTCTTGGTATTGTCATAGTTGTGTTTCTATTATGTTTTTGCCCATTTTACATTGCCACTCTTGCAGGCCAGGACACCTTGGTTGGTGACTCATCCGTGGCCTTTCAGATCTGGCTGTTCTATTGTAACTCCTGTCTGAACCCTGTGATCTATGCCTTTTTCTACCCCTGGTTTAGAAAATCTATGAAACTCATTTTTACACTTCAGATACTGCAGCCTAACTCAAGTAAGGCCAATGTACTATAGAGAGGCGGTAGAGTGACTGAAATGAGACCTTTTCTATGAAGGAGTAAATGTATTTGTTCAAGTTGTTTTTGAGTCAATGAGAGTTTGTATATTCTGTATGCAATACAAATATCAGCAGATATCATGTCTATCGACAATCTGTCAGTTATAGGTTCAGCGTCTTGCTCAAGGACACTTGGACAGGATATGTGGCTGTACATGGACACACATTGGCTGTTGCAGATATCAAACCTGTTTCTTTTGAGTTACAGGACTGTCTCTAGCCCTGCCTTTAAATTAATGTACCTCATATTCAGCTTTTGGTAGGAAAGGATCATTTTGCTGCTGTATACATTTTTCTCTATGTTGTTTCCATCCTCCCAGTCACAGTCAGATGTACCATGAAATGTTTATAGACAAGCACCCAGTTTCATGTAAGCTGTGAATTCAACATTACATCTATATATCAGATCAAGTATAATATCTTTACAGTACAAATTTACTATAAAGAGTTAGAGTTAGTATTTTCTTTCTACTGGAATACCTGTTTCTGGTTAAAGGGAAACATTTGTTGGTTCTCTCTACAGGGCCAAAACAAGCTAGCCTGGGTTAACTCAACATTTCTGTCACTGATTTTCCCCAAAACACTACCTCTGTGATTTTTGTCCATCTTGTTGCCATGAGAGATGATCGGCCAGCAGGGCTACAGTTTCAGATATCACATCTTATTTCTATAATTTTGACATGGGCCTGGCTAGCCTCACTTGGCCTTAGTGTGGAGAAAGATGGTAATTGTTGTGATAAATATGTGTGCATAGATTATATGCTTCCTATTCAGCTTTAGGACAGATATTAGAAAGGATTATTCCACTCTGATTCCATTGTCCCAATCACAGTCATTAGCATCATGCAAAGTTTTTAGGTCAAACACACAGTGGATTATGTGAGACTACATGACCACCCAGGATAACATCAGATGTGACATTATTGTCTCTTCGATTTGAATTAGAATGACACTGATTAGTTATAAATATGTTATGTTTGTCACACTTAGATATAACTGTAAAAGCAGACAGGAATAGATGTGAAACTATAGCCACAAGCAGTGATCCCGGGTTAAAGCCCAAATGTTTTCAGTTTTTGCACAAAGCCATTTAGCTCATTTAGTCATCCAACCTATCACTTTCCTGCTGGCCACAGTATAGGGATTTAAAATATTCCCTTCTTATTCAAGTTAATACATTTTCCCTGGCCAAATTATCTAAAAGGTACATTTTTTTTTTTGTGCACACCCACCTGGAGTTATAAGAAATTCTGTCATAT
This sequence comes from Hoplostethus atlanticus, assembly GCA_034670405.1. NCBI lineage: Eukaryota > Metazoa > Chordata > Actinopteri > Trachichthyiformes > Trachichthyidae > Hoplostethus > Hoplostethus atlanticus. Next base: position 677 of record JAXDDX010000893.1, on the reverse strand, counting down.
ACCACACCCAAAAGCCAGTAGGCCACGCCCACACATATAAATCATTACCAAATGTTAGATCTTGACTAATACTTCTTAAGCATGTGCACCAAATTATGTTGAGATGAGATACACATTTGTGTACTATGTGGCGTCCCCTATACATCAGTTTAAACACTATTTGCACATGTTTGAGGGCCTATCCTCAACATATCGACCAAGTTTTGTGTTGATTGGACAAAAGGTCAATGAGTCATGATCAATTTTGTGTTAGGCCACACCCTTTTACAAGTTCATTGGTTAATGGTAGCCAGGATCGACCCTATTATATTGCCTTGGTGTATCTAGGTCCCCTTTAGCTGTGTACCAGTGGTGGTGTGGTGTTGATTGGTCAAAAAGTGAAAAATTCAAATTAGCAAAAAAACATTTTTAGGCTTGGTGGACAGGTACATATGTGTACCAAGTTTCATGCAAATCTGGACTTACGGGTAGGAGTTATGGCCTTTCAAATTTTTACGTTTAATTATAGCACCAAAATCTGGCCAATTGGAGTCACATTTCTTGGGAGGCATTTGCGCATGAATATCTAGCATTCTGCCAAATTTCACTTTTTGTAATACAGGAAAAAGTAGTGCTTCCTGTCCTGCATATTGGAACCGAAAAAGGGAATTGTTTTGCCTGTTTAACATATTGCTAAA
>JAXDDX010000892.1:0-18274 GCA_034670405.1 Hoplostethus atlanticus | reverse complement strand
TCTTCGCTGACCTGGCAACGCATCCCGTTCAATACGGTAGGGGGGGGGGCCCCGGGACCTGGAAAACCCATCTCTTTTTACCCCCCGGTTCACCCCCAGGGGCCCGGGCCCCCTGTTGGGCTTTGCAAGGGTTAACCCGGCATTGGGTTTTGGGGGGTTTCCTTTCCCGGAGGGGTTTTTGGGGTTGGGAGGGTTTGGAAGGCGGCCTAGCGGATGGTATTGCTTCCAAAATGGCTTCCAAATGATGACGCCATTATCCCCTCCCCCGTATTTAACCTTTTTTTAAAATCCCCGCCCTTTTTTTTTTTTTTTTCTTTTTTCTTTTTCGCCCTTTCGGTCGAAAATCGCTTTGAAAAATGGGATCATCAAACAAAAAATTTCCCATACCATCCAGAGGTACAAAACCCACCAATCCCCAGGGGGGCAATACCCCCCATTAGGATAAAAAAAAAAAATTAATGGACCCTCCGACCCAACCCTCGGGATCCCCTACATTAGGATCATTAAAATAAATAAAAGGTTCAGTTTTTCCCCTTTGTTCTTTGTTTCCCATGTGGTCAGTTGTGGTAAAAACAAAAACATTTCCCCATAGCCACCGAGGTCCACAACCCCAATGCCCAGGGTGGTCAATACCCCCGTTCGGATCAAAACAACAAATGAATGACACCTCCGACCCACACCTGGGAAATACCTCCACATTAGGATCATTAAATAATTTAAAGGGTCACAACATGTCACATCACACAGGGCATCATTCAAAACTGACAAATTACTGACAGGCTGTCAACAAAAGGAGGTCAATAGGTCATCCATCAAAAACTTCAAATACTGACAAGCTATCAATCAAAACTGTCAATATTGACAGGTCCCTCAATCAAATGGGGTCATCAATCAAATTTTGACAGGAGGGTCCCATATTAATACTTTAAAGGTCACTACAGTCATGGTTTATCAAATAATGCCAAATCAACTCCCTTTCATTCAGTTCATCTTTACTAATTCCAAAAAGGACCTTTGCTAACATTTTATTTCATCTCTCGTCTCGTGCAGGAATCCACGCCAGGCGGCCTTCCAGCTCAGCTCCCCTGCTCTTCCTGTGGGGCACTTCTGCCCACCCCCCCTCAAAACTTTTGAGGCTTGTGATACAGCTAGTCAAGGCTGGAATGCAAGTGAGTGTGCAGTTTTAATTGCATATCGTATGTGCTTCCTTATTGGTAGTGCCACATTAAAAACACATGTAAAACAGGCTGCTAATCAAGTATTAAGAGACAATGTGATGCCACGTCGGTATCTGCCCTTAAAGTTAGTTAAATCTGGCTTTTGTGTTTTATGTATCTGGCCGGTTGTGTCCCATTGCTTTGAGTAGTGCTTGACAAGTCAAATGGTGGTGGGGGTGATGATGGTGATTATTATGACACAAATGCGCGTCAAATAGCTTTTTGGTCAATACCTGCTTCAGACTGTCACCGTAGCAGCCCAAGCTGACCCTAAAAGCCCCCCCCCCCTTTTTGTTGCCTGGGGGTTTGGGGCAATTGGTAATATCCCCGCCCTTTTCATCATTGCTAAACTGCTTTAAATACATATATATATATATATATATGATGAGTGCCAAAAATGTTGCCCCCAGGAATTTCAAAAAAAGGGAAAAAAAAAGGGGGGTGTTAAAAGGGAATAGATGTTTTTGGAGTATTTAGGCAAAAATGCTTTTAAATTTTTTTCCCAACCTTTTTTGACGCCCTGGGGCAGGCTTAAAAAGGAACTTTGTCCCGGTTTGGCGTTTTGGGGAAAACCTTTTAATTGGGCTACTTATAACAAAAATGTTTTTCATTATTTTCCCAAATTTTTGTCAAAAAATTTTTTTTTGAAAGGTTTTCTTTTTTAAAAAATAAAAAAACCTTTTTTCAAAAAAAAAAATTTTTTTAAAAATTTTTTAAACCGGGAGAAACTTTAAAAATAAAAAAAACCCAAAAAAAAAAAAAAATTTTTTATGACGTTAAAAATTTGGGTTTTAAAAACCCCAAAATCAACTCCCTTTCATTGCTTTTTAATTTTAAAAAGGGCCCTTTTGCAACATTTTTTTTATTCCGGCCGTGCAGGTTTGCCCCCTTTTGGGGGGGACCCCCTTTCCCCCCGGGGGCACCCCCCACCCCCTTTAAACCGGGGTGGTTTTCCGAAAAGGGGCGGAAGAAGGGGGGCATTTTTCAAATTATTGCTTCCTTTTGGATGAATTAAAAACAAAAAAAAGGCAAACCCCGTATTAAAAAATTTTTTATGAGTTTGCCAACTTGAAAACGGGGGTTTTTTTAGGTTTTCCCGGGGGGGGTTTTTTTTAGGTTTGACAAAAAAATGGTTTTTTTTAATGTTTTTAACAAAACCGAAAATATTTTTGGTAACCCCCTGCTTCAACGCCCCGTAGGAAACTGGAAAACCCCCCCTTTTTTTTTTTTAAATTTTAAAAGGGTTTTAAAATTTCTGTTAAAACAAATTTTTTTTATATGCAAAAAAAACCCCATGTTCAAAAAAGGGGTCAAAAAGGACTTCCCAAAAAAGGGTTTTTTAACAAAGGGAATAGATGTATTGAAAAATTTTTAGGAAAAATTTGTTTTTTTTTTTTTAAAACCCTTGTTTACCCTTAAACGATGATTATATTTTGGGGGGGGCAGGTGCCGGGGGTTTTTGGGGGCAAACCTTTCCAGCTTGGTTTCGGAGGAAGAAAAACAACAAAATTAAAAATTTAGAATTTGGGGGGACCCAAGGGTCAAAAGGTTTTGCCATTTGGGGGGTTTTTTTTAAAAATAAAAAAAATTTAAAAGGCCCCCAAAATTTTGGAAAAGGGCAAATCAATTCCAAAAGGGAAAAAAATTTCCCCTTAAAATAAAAAAATTTTAAAAGAAAGGGTTTTTTAAAAAGGCAATATAAAAAAAAAAATTTTTAAAATAAACATTTTACAAAAAAAATTTTTTTTTGGGAAAAATTTTATGTTAAAAAAATTTTGGGGTTTTTACCAATTTTTTTCTAAGGGGGGATTTTTTGTGGGGGGGGGAGTTTAAGGGGTTTTCCAAAAAAATGAAAAAGTTATTGTTTTTTTTTTAGAGGGTTGCCCCCCAGCCCAAATTTTGGTTGGGGGGTTTTTTTCCCAACCTAGGTCTGGTTTTTCCCCCTTTAAAATTTTTTGGGAGGTTTTTCCCCCGGGGGGCCCCTTTTTTTGAGTCCTTCCCCTAGGGAATTGAAACCACATGTTTTTTTTGTCAGGTGCTCTTAACTAAAAAAGGTTTTTAAGGGACCCTGGGAAATTTTTAAATTAAGGCAATTTGGGTTGGACTTAAAATTTGGGGTTTAGGGAAAGGATTTATATTACCCTTTTTTTTCCCTTAACCCCGGGGTTTGAGTACCCCTTTGGGGGTTTTAAAATTTCCAAAAAAGCTCCAGGGGGCTTAAAGGGGGCTTTGCCGGAAGGAAAACAGTTAAAACCCCCCTTTTTTTTTTTGGGGGGGGCCCCCACCCCTTTCACCCGCAAAAAGTGGTTTTATTGTGCCGGGATAGTTAGGCACCCCCCCAGTATAAAATCCCCCGTCCCTTTTTTCCCACAGAATCTTCTCGCCATGATTCCGGTGACAGAGAACTTGGCGGTCACCAAATTTATAGAAACCGTGGTTACATTCGTAACCCTCGTTTAAAAATTTTTATTTTTCCGACCCCCAGAGGCGGTGCTTAAGCACTGGATGATCAACCCCAAAGGCAGAGGAAGGCCTTTCCACCCTAAGGGGGCCGAAGGCGAAAGGAAAAGCTGCTGCAAAAGGTGGGGGGCGGCCCGTTGACCTGTAGAAGCGGCAAAGGGGGCATGGCGAAAACCAGGTAGCAAACCGCACAAATTTCCTTTAGCGGCCCCCTTCGGGGCCGCCCGGAGTAATATATCCTTTAGAGTGGGAGTGAACGTTTATGGTGGGTAGCCCCTGGATCTGTAAGCACCAAGGGGGGTCAAAAATCAACAAACCAATTAGAGGCCCTGTTTGACAGGGGCCCCTCCTCTCCCCGTGCCCCCCCTGGGAAAGAAGAACGTCATCGTACCAAGCTACGTCGCTTTCCCCATAAGCCTTGGCCCGCACCGGGGACATGGATCCCAAATTATTTTTCCCCCCCATGCATCGGGGGTAAAAGCCCCTAGCCCCAGCACCTGGTTGACATGGGAGAGAAAGCCTTTTGGGAAGAAAGGGTGGGTTGGGGGCCCAATGTCACCCCTAACCCTCTGATTCCAGGCATGCATGACTGGGTTACGAAAGGCATGGATCGCCCCCCCTTTCCAAGGTGGCCCGTAGGGACGCTGTCTTCCCCGACAGCCACCTCAGTTCGCCTGCCCCAAAGGCTCATAAAGGGGGGCTGACGGGGAAAGGGTTTTTTCCCCAGGGACCATTTGGGGTTGGGCAAAAAAATCCCAAATTTTAAAAAGGCCATTTTTGGGGGGGTTAGCCCCGTGGGGGAAAGGGAGGGGTTTTTTCCCCCCCCCAAAAAGGGGAACCCCGGGGCCCAAAACGTTCCACCACACACTAGCCTTGGTCTCCCGATTGACGTGTGAGAAAAGCTTAATATTATACGTTTCCATCAACCTTGGAACGACTTATTATAAAATTATTTTCCCGGCTCCATGTTTGTAGTTTCTTGGGTACACGTCCATGTGTTAGAATGTCACGAAAAAGGCCTTGGTCACATTATTCCCGGTCTTAGAAGTCAGACAGCGAACCCCAATGCGTATTTTGAAAAGACGTCAATGACTGGTCATAGATACCGCCACGCCATTCGGTTGCATCTGAATACTGACCCATTTCCACCCAAGTCTGCCTGAAACGTCCATCTATCCCGTAACTTTGAAACCCTATTTCCTCTGTTCAAGCTTTTGAGATAGGGCGCATGTAATGTATAAGCATCTTGTTTAAATAACCATTTCTTTAGTATCTTTGAGAGATGGAGCCGGACCCGATATTTCTTTTACAGCTGTGTGTAATTTGCTAAAACCTCCAAATGACCCTGGGTTTGCAGGGTCATAATAAATTTTCTCTGAGGTACTATCCTGGGTGCATGCCGTAAACCAAATGAAAGAGAATGGGAGTCAAACAGTCTGTATGTTATGGAATGGAATTATTTACATGTTTTGTTTTTTGCTCATCATCAACATACAAAATAGATACATAGACAACCCAATCGTATTCACAATATCGCTACACCATACATGATTATCTGAAAATAAAAATAATAAAAAAATAGATATATGGGTGATTTGTTGTCACTGTGCATCTTATTCGCCGTTTCGTTAATTCAATTCTCTAGAATGGACAACCACCCAGCTCTTGTACAGCTTACAAAGATGTTAGATTCGTTTGGCAGGGGTGATGGTTTTTTCTTTTTATCTCAACCCAGTTTCTTGTCCAATGGTCCGCCTCTCTTGTACTGCGACAGCCCACTTTTCAGCACTCCAAGAATCATTGTCAGGTGTTGTATCTATATTCAGAGTGCGTCCTAAAACTTGTTATAATAGTTCTAAGAAAGACTTTGTAAATAGCTTATCACATACTGTTGTCAGTAAGTAAAAGGCAGGTTAACCCATATACAGCAGCTATGCCTATCGCTTTGGCTAGGGTGAGTTTGTTTGACAACCCCCAACATCTTGCTCCCAGCTTTGTAATAAGAAAAGCTGTTTCGATACATACACATTATAAGTGACCTTTAAAAGATCTACAGCCTCCTGAAGGTAGACGCTGGACAAGTCTTGAGCAGGCCCTCCAACATCTGTCTTCGGAGCTGACCTGTTATGCTCATCAACGTCGATCCAGTTCATATCTTCTTCCACTTCTCGTTAGGAAAGTGAGGTCTGTTCGCCTAGATATTCATCAAGTCCACACAGCCATGGGTTTATTTTCTTTATCTTCATCATCAGTCCTTCATATCCATCACCTCTTGCTGTCTCCTCTTGCGGCAGTTTCTTGTTGAACAACAGCTTGCAACATACCCACGATCATCGCTAGTTAGACGCCGGGTTTGATTCTTCTGACGGGCCGCATTCGGAGCGACCACCGGGCACATCATCGTATCGGTTTCTCAGGGCCCGGGCTCTGGATAGCTCAAGTTACCCGCATGGGTGATCCACGATGGGTTGTGTAGGGGTGTATGGAGAGGAGCCAAAGCGGATGGTATTGCTTCCAAAAATGAGCTTCCAAATGATAACGCCATTAGTACCCCCTCCGTCTCCGCATTTAACCTTTTATTAAAATCCCCCCTCTTTTTTTTTTTTCTTATTTCCTCTTTTTTTCTTTTTCGACCTTCTCCGGTCGAAAATACGCTCTGAACAATAGGATCATCAACAAAAACCACTTTCCCATAGCCATCCAGAGGTCACACAATCCACCAATGCCCACCGTATGGACAATACCCCCATTCAGGATCAAAACAACAATGAATGCCAAAACCTCCGACCCAACACCCTCGGGAATACCTCTCACATTAGGGATCAATAAAGAATAAAAGGTCTCATATTTCCCCATTGTTTCTTTGTTTTCCCATGTGGTCAGATTATTTGAGTATAAAACAAAAACACTCCCATATCCATCCATAGGTCACACAACCCCAATGCCCCCACGGGTGGATCATACACCCCCGTTCAGATCAAAACAACAAATGAATGACACCTCCTGACCCACACCCTGGGAATACCCTCCACATTAGGAATCATTAAATAATTAAAGGGTCAACAACATGTCATCATAACACAGGGCATCAGTTTCAAAGCTGACAAATTACTGACAGGCTGTCAATCAAAAGGAGGTCAATAGGTCATCCATCAAAACTGTCAAATACTGACAAGCTATCAATCAAAACTGTCAATATTGACAGGTCATCAATCAAATGGGGGTCATCAATCAAATTTTGACAGGAGGCGTCCCATATTAACTACTAACGGTCACTACAGTCATGGTTTATCAAATAATGCCAAATCAACTCCCTTTCATTCAGTTCATCTTTACTAATTCCAAAAAGGAACCTTTGCTAACATTTCTATTTCATCTCTCGTCTCGTGCAGGAATCCACGCCAGGCGGCCTTCCAGCTCACGCTCCCCTGCTCTTCCTGTGGGGCACTTCTGCCCACCTCCCCTTCAAAACTTTTGAGGCTTGTGATACAGCTAGTCAAAGGCTGGAATGCAAGTGAGTGTGCAGTTTAATTGCATATCGTATGTGCTTCCTTATCGGTAGTGCCACATTAAACACACATGTAAAACAGGCTGCTAATCCCACAGTCATTAATGAGACAATGTGATGCCACGTCGGTATCTGCCCTTAACGTTACGTTAAATCTGGCTGTGTGTTTTATGTATCTGGCCGGTTGTGTCATTGTTTTGAGTAGTGCTTGACAAGTCAAGATGGTGGTGGGGGTGATGATGGTGATTATTATGACACAAATGCGCGTCAAACTAGCTTTTTGGTCAATACCTGCTTCAGACTGACCCTGACAATGGCCCGTAGCAGCCCAAAGCTGACCCTAAAAGCCACCCCCCCCCTTTGTTGCCCTGTGGTGGCGCAATCTGGTAAATACCGCCATTTTCATCATCTGCTAAACTGCTTTAAATACATATATATGTATATATATATATAGTTCATAGAGTAGCAACATTTCACATGCTTGCACCGCTCACAGGCCCACAGGCTCAAAGAATGGAGCTTACAACATTAAGACAGGCCTGTTCAACAAAGGGAATAGGATGTCATTGTAGGAGCCCTATGTTTTAGGCAGAGAAATTGCTTGTTTTATTGATTTGTCTACTACACCCTCTGTGTTGACGCCCGTCTGAAGGTCGAGCTATATATTGATCCAGGGGCAGGACCTAGGTGGAACAGAGTGGCGCTGATTGGGGCAAAGCCTTCTACAGCTTGGCTTCCTTGGACTGAACGACAAAACGAGGTTTACGAATGTAACCACGGTTCTATGGAATTCTGATGACCGCCAGAGCGGTGCTATAAGCACTGGATCTTGTCCGATCTACGCGCACAGCGCAAGGTCGAGTAATTATACCACCAAATTCACCTGTGACCCCTGGGATGACCGTAGGGCACGCCCCCAGTAAAAATCCCCGTCATCCAGTAATCTGTTTTCCCACAGAATCTTCTCCGCCATGATTCTCGAGTGACAGAGAAACACAGGCGGTCCATCCAAATTCATAAAACCGTGGTTACTTTCGTACCCTCGTTCTATTTCATTCTTCCTGACCGCAGAGCCGTGCTTAAGCACTGATGTACTCATACACAACAAGGTTCACAGGAAGGCCTAACCACACAAAGGGGCCGAAGGCGAAGGAGTAAAACCGCTGCTGGCAACAGCGGGGGGGGCGGCCACTAATGACCCCAGTAGAAGCGGGCAAAAGGTTCAATGGCGAATGCCCACGGTAGCAGCCGCACAAATTTGCCTTAGCGCACCCCCATCAGGGCCGCCTCAGGAATGAGATATACACCTTGTAGAGTGCATGAACGTTTATGGGTACGGGTAGCCCTGTAGGATCTGTAACACTCAAGAATCACAATCAACAATCCAAATAAAGAGCCTCTGCTTTGACATCGGGCCCTCTCCTCGTCCTGTGTCCCCCCATGGCAAATAAAGACTGTCACTCGTCCGCAAGCTAAGCAGTCGCTTCCACATAAGCCTGAGCGCCCGCACACGTGCACAGTGGATCCAATATCTCATTATTCCCCCTGCAGTGCATCTGGGGGGTTAAATGCCGCTAGCTCGAGCACCTGTTGACAAGAGAGAGAGACAGCCTTGTTGGAAGATATAAAGGATTGGATTGGGCCAGAGTGTCATCCCCTGAACCCATCTGCATTCCAGCTCAGCATGACTGCTTTACTGACAAAGGCCCCAAAACAAAAAATTGGGGAAAAGCTCGCCCTAACTCACCGTTTGCCGAAGCGATTGGCCAGTAGTGAACCTGTCGTACCAGACAGCCCCCTCAGTTTCTCCTTGCCCCACATCAATGGCTCAATGGGGGCTGACGAAGGGTGTCTACACCAGGTGGGCAGATCCCATGAGGGGGCATTTTGATGGCCCGTGGAGGGTCCAGCCTTGGGCTCCCCTCAAAAAAAACTCGTAACCAGATAGTGAAGACCCCACTGACTGGTTCCTATTTGAATAGCCGCCCCGCTGAAATAGCAGCCACGTAAGCACTTTAAGGTGGAGGCCATGTCTACTGCCATCCAGCAGGGACTGCAGGAAGCGCAGTATCACTACCACTGAGCAACTCTCCGGCACCCTCAATTATGTGCCCTGCCACCACTCGAGAACAGCTTCCATCGTTTAGCATACTGAACCCCTGGTGGAAGGTGCCCTTGAGTTCATAATAGGTCCTGAACAATCTGGCTTGGTCACAAGCCATTAAGAACGGTCTTTGGCCTCAAGGGCCAGACACACACAGCTGTAGGCGACCCGGTCCGGGTGCCATATTCGACCTACACATATTTGACAGTAGGTCAGGCCCGTCCTCGTAGGTGCCATGGCACTGGCCGTCGAGGAGGCCTTAAGAAACGCCGGAAACCTTGGTTCGAGCCTGTTCCAATTGAGGGGCCACTAGGAGGTAGCCTGTGGCAGTCTCGTTGGACCTCTGTCCAACGTCACGAGTATCAGGGGAATCGGGGGAAAGGCATAGAGAAAGCAGTCTGGCCAAGCATGAGCCCGAGCGGCCCTCCCAGTGGTCCACCTCTGCTCTGCCGTATTGCCCCAAATCCTCCTATCACCCTCGGGTGAGAGCTTCACTCCCCCGAGGGTGGCCTCTGGCGGGAAAAGCAGATCTGTGCTGCGCATTCTGCCCCCTGGAGATGACAATGTCCGCTGATGCTCAAGAAGCGGGGAAAGAGCCAAGTGAGAAGTTGTTGTGACACCCCGCAGACTCTGTCTGGACTTGGTGCCCCCTGATGGTTTTATAGTATCTTTAAACCGATGAGTGTTTTCCGTCGGATGGGTAACATGACAGATCCTCAGGCAGGAAGACAGGCTCTGAGTGGCCCCATAAGACGGCACGGAGCACCAGCACATTTATGTGCTCCAAAACGACTGCTGCGTGTTCCATAGCCCTCCCCAGGCGTCCTGTGCTGCCAGACAGCTCCCCACCCCTAACAGGATGAGTCTGTCCTCTACCACTTACCCGACGGAAGGGTATGACTCCCAAGGGAACACCTCTGGTTAAATATGTGCCCTCCTCCATGGGATTACAGGGGGACAGAGGCACCGCCTCTGCCACTCTGACCCTCCTGTGTCTGTGCCACTTGGGTCCAGTGGAGGCCATCACCCACATCTGAAGGGGACGCACGAGAGTAGGCCCAATGGTACCACTGCGATGCTGCCGTCAGCATGCCCAGTAGCCGAGGAAGAGCCTGTATCTAACACCCTGGCCCTGTCGAAAGCACATAGAGGTGCAATAGGCCTCCACCCGCTTCGGGGAAGGGCTGGCTCTACATTGCCTGAAGAGTCGAGAGTTACCCCAAGGTAGACCGATGCTCTGCCTGGTGTAATGTAGCTCTAGCCGTAGTTTACCACAAGGCCCAGTTTGGTTCACATGGGAGAGGAGCGTGGACGTGTCCTCTGAGCGCACCCTCCCGGGTCCGGGGGATGACTAACCAGTCGTCCAGATATGTAGACCCTCATATACCTCTGGCTTGTATTGCGTCCAGGGCAGCTGCAACGCATCTATTGGAAAAATACCCGAAGGGGGCCTAGGGAAAGCCCGCAAGGAAGAACCCATGAACTGGTAAGCCTGACCGACCTGAAGGCGAAGCGAAGAAATCGCCTGTGGTGTGGAGCCAATGGGTACATGAAATAAATGCATCCATCAAGGTCTATGGAGAACCAAACCAATCGCCCTGGGCCCGGCCTTGGAGGACCTCTGCCGTGCGCAACATATGGAAAGGCAAACCTTCAGAAACAGTTCCAGCCCTCTCAAGTCGAGGATAGGGCAAACCCCGCCACACTCTTGGAATCAGAAAATAAGTTGAGTAGAACCACACCGAGCCGTGTCCTGTATACCTACCATCTTCGATGGCGTCTTTTTGTAGCAGGCGCTGACCTCCAGGCTGAGGGCCAGGCTTTTGGCGGGGGTCTCTGACCACAGAATTCTTTGAACCCAGCTGAAGCAGGGGCCGGCGTTCGGAATTGTAGTTTTGTACCCCCTGGATAGTGGTTGAGACCCACCCAAGGGTCCCTGAGGTGTGCTTCCCCCCAGACTGAGGTACTCCGCTGAGAGAAGCGTCCGAGACCGCCGCCCGGAGTATCAGTCCGACCCCCCCATGCCCTTAGGGCCCGTGGGGGGGCGACGACGACCACGCGGTGGTCCCCTTGGCACCTGAAATGTCGGCCGTAGGCAGGGGCACGTTGTCACCCCAAACCTCGTGCCTGATAGCGCTGGCGCCCGTAGCTGCGCCTAGCGAGCAGGTTGGCTGAGCGTGGCTGGGATTCGACACTGGAGAGGGTCTCTCTCTGCTCTGAACAGGCGAGGGCCCCTCTATGTAAGCCAGCAAACTTCTGCCTAGCTTGGCCCACTTGCAACACTGCTCTCCAGGGCCTGCCTGCGGCTGCTGGACTCAAAACATCTCGCCCGGACCACCGGAGAGAGCGTATGGTCTCGACGACATGCCTCCGACAGGGGATACTGGGCAGCCAACCGGCGCCTTGCCAGGGACACTGTCGACATCAACCTACCAAGCCCCTAAACATAAGCAAAGGACTGCAGAGATGCATCGCTGAGGGTCTAGGGCTGAGGCGTCCGCGCCCGACTGCTGCAGGGTCCTGCGACAAGGCCCATATGAGGTGTGACAATGAATTCCCAATGCGGCCCAAACGGGCAAGCTATGTCCTAACTCCTTGTAAGGAGGTCATCCGCTCATGCGGCATGCACCCGGGGACAGCGAGCATCGGGTCCAGAGAGCTTCAGCCAGGAGATACTATGAGGGAGGCAACAGATGGCTCTATAACGGGGCATCCGATCCAATCCATAGGTACCTGCAACCTGCACAAGCGGCAAAGCCCCTACCGTCACTATGTGATGGACGAGGGACCTTGGATCGCCAGCACTTCTGGAGCTCCTCAATGTAAGGCTTTTTGATGGGGGCAAGTGAAGGCTGAGGGCTGGGGAAACCTGCCTGAAGAAAGCGCTTGTCTCGCATGGCCACAGGGCTTCGTCCAGCCCCAAGCGTGCTAAGGCCATATACGTATGGCGGGCTTTATACCGTGAACACGGCCAGCTCTGCCTCATTCGCAAGAACCCCCCTTCGGATCCCCAGGGAAAAACGTTAGAGGTATGGGAGGTTGCATCCTCCTCCACTCCCTCTTCCTCATTGAATCGGCTGCAAGGAAAGCTGCCGTGGACAACACATCCTCCTCCGATCAGGGGACTCCTAGCTGCTGGTTGCTAACTGCCGGGGCTGCTATGCCATCAGCGGGCTGGAGTTCAGCAAAGAGGGCCTTATCTGAGCAAACTCGGATGATATGGGTCCACCTTAAGGGCCAGAGAATTGAGTCTCTTCTTAGGGGGGGCCCCCGACTCCGCCCTGTGCGTTTGGGTTCCTGGGTGCTGATGCTACACCGGATGGGGCAACCCGACTGCTCCCCAAACCGGTGCCCTCCACCTCACCTCCGCCAGTCTGGCAAGCTTTAAATGCCCAGCGGCATGAAACTGCAGTTCATGCATGGTTGTCAGACATCCCTTCTCTCAAGGTGTTCTTCCGCGCCTAACTGGCGGAACACTGATCGTGGCCGTCCTCCCCGCTTGAGGATGGCCAAATACAAGTGCCGTCAAGCATGTGACCCCAACATTATAACACAATGCCTGTCAACAATAAGATGGCGTAGCCAGCGAAAACACTACACGCCTCCAACTAATAACTGTTACTGTAGGCCTACAGCAACCAGTATTAACATGCACGCTTAACTAGCCTTACTAAGGTTATGCATGTGCGGCTAGCCTCTCCGAGAGCAGAGGGCTAGCTCACCGTAACGGCGTACGGGCGTCCAGTTGTACCATCAGAAGGGGAAGCCCCTCCGGTTAATAATACAGTGGAGAACCAAACCGAGCAAAATCTACAGCCTGTATGTGAGGCGGAACCACCCCCAAGTGCCGAGTAATTTAGCGGACCCCCGGGTTTAGCGCTAGCTAGCGGACGCCGCGCTAACTCACCAATTAGCGGTATGCTAGTTAGTATGCTTCGTATAAGAGGTTAGCCTCCGAGCCGGAGAGCCGCCTTATATGAGGAATTGTCACTCACCTGTCGTGGAGTCACTAACCGTATTCGAGCAGCGCAGCTATGCCGACCGCTCGAGGGGAAGAAGCTGGATTAGGCTCGTCGCAGTCTCTGGCGGACGAAAAACGTAGCGCCAACCCGGGGTTGCGAGACTCCAAGCAGACCAAACCGCCAGCTAACAATTTGACCTGCTACCATTTAGATATGATTGCGAGAAGATAGAAGGAACAGATTACTGGATAAAGGGGGGATTTTATACTGGGGGCGTGCCCTACGTCATCCCAGGTCACAGTGACTTTGTTGGTATAATTACTCGACCTGCGCTTGCGCGAGATGGACAAGATCCAGTGCTTAAGCACCGCCTCTGGCGGTCAGGAAGAATGAAATAGAACTCCTTTTAGCAATTGTATTGCCCTAAATTATTGTCTAGATTATTTTGTTTATCGAAACTGGATTTCTCTTTTGTACAAGGAAATAAACCCAAGAACCTTTCTTCAAACAAACCAAACTCTTCTAGACAATATTTTTTTTCCAACACCTGGGCAGCACAAGCTTGTAGAAAATCACAATCATAGTAGCCCAGTGACCAACAAGAACAGGAAATATTCATGAACGGCTCAGCATGGTTATCAAACATGCTCAAGTCCCTTACAGTCATGATCTGGCCGTCCCAAAGGACTTGGCTACAAGTCGCAATTGCCCCACATTAACACAATGCCTGTCAGCAATCAAGATGGCGGCTTCAGCCAGCCCAAACTCACGCCTCCACACCTAAAAACTGTACTTGGCACTAACAGTAATCAGGCGTTAATGCTAGCCTTACTAGGTTAATGATTGCGGTAGTGCTCCGAGAGCAAGGGCTAGAACACGACGTAAAACGGTGTCCAGTATGTACATAGAAAGGAGACTCCGGTTATAATACAGTGGAGAACCAAACGAGCTTAATCTACGCCTGTTTGTGAGGCGGACCGTCCCATTGTCTGAGTATGTTGAAGCGCACAGGGCGTGGGGCGTAGCTAGGGACGCACAATGCGCAACACATTATTGGTATGACTGTTAGTGCTTATAAAGGTTAGCCCTCGAGCCGGAAGCGCCTAAAATGACCTTGTCACTCACCTGTCGGGAGTCATAAACCGCATTTTGAAGCAGCGCGCTACTGCTGAAACATTAGGGAAATAAGCTGGATTAGGGTCGCATCTCTGGCGGACGAAAAACGCTCAGCGCCAACCTGGGGTTAGGAGGAGCTCAACAGTACCAACGCCGCTAACAATTTGAACTGGTCCATTTAGCCTATGATTGGCAGAAATAGAAGTTATGTTTTACTGGATACGGGCGATTTTCTACTGGGGGCGTGCCACGCCCGTCAAGGTGAACTTTGTTGGTATAATTACTCGACCTGCGCTGCGCAGTGGACAAGATCCATGTGCTTAAAGCACCGCTCAGGCTGGTTCATGGAAGAATGAAAAAACTCCTTTACAATTGTATTGCCCTAAATTATTGTCTAGATTATTTTGTTTATCGAAACTGGATTTCTCTTTTGTACAAGGAAATAAACCCAAGAACTTTTCTTCAAACAAACCAAACTCTTCTGGACAATATTTTTTTTCAACACCTGGGCAGCACAAGCTTGTAGAAAATCACAATCTAGTCACCACAGTGACCAACAAGAACAGGAAATATTCATTGAAACGGTCACTACAGTCATGGTTTATCAAATAATGCCAAATCAACTCCCTTTCATTCAGTTCATCTTTACTGATTCCAAAAAGGAACCTTTGCTAACATTTCTATTTCATCTCTCGTCTCGTGCAGGAATCCACGCCAGGCGGCCTTCCAGCTCACGCTCCCCTGCTCTTCCTGTGGGGCACTTCTGCCCACCTCCCCTTCAAAACTTTTGAGGCTTGTGATACAGCTAGTCAAAGGCTGGAATGCAAGTGAGTGTGCAGTTTAATTGCATATCGTATGTGCTTCCTTATCGGTAGTGCCACATTAAACACACATGTAAAACAGGCTGCTAATCCCACAGTCATTAATGAGACAATGTGATGCCACGTCGGTATCTGCCCTTAACGTTACGTTAAATCTGGCTGTGTGTTTTATGAATCTGGCCGGTTGTGTCATTGTTTTGAGTAGTGCTTGACAAGTCAAGATGGTGGTGGGGGTGATGATGGTGATTATTATGACACAAATGCGCGTCAAACTAGCTTTTTGGTCAATACCTGCTTCAGACTGACCCTGACAATGGCCCGGAGCAGCCCAAAGCTGACCCTAAAAGCCACCCCCCCCCCTTTGTTGCCCTGTGGTGGCGCAATCTGGTAAATACCGCCATTTTCATCATCTGCTAAACTGCTTTAAATACATATATATGTATATATATATATAGTTCATAGAGTAGCAACATTTCACATGCTTGCACCGCTCACAGGCCCACAGGCTCAAAGAATGGAGCTTACAACATTAAGACAGGCCTGTTCAACAAAGGGAATAGGATGTCATTGTAGGAGCCCTATGTTAGGCAGAAATGCTTGTTTATTGTTTGTCTACTAACCCTCTGTTTGACGCCCTCTGAAGGTCGAGGCTATATATGATGGCAGGACAGGTGTGCACAGAGTGGCTGATTGGGGCAAAGCCTTTCTACAGCTTGGCTTCACTTGGACTGGAACGACAAAACTCCGTTTAGCAATTGTATTGCCCTAAATTATTGTCTAGATTATTTTGTTTATCGAAACTGGATTTCTCTTTTGTACAAGGAAATAAACCCAAGAACTTTTCTTCAAACAAACCAAACTCTTCTGGACAATATTGTTTTTCAACACCTGGGCAGCACAAGCTTGTAGAAAATCACAATCTAGTCACCACAGTGACCAACAAGAACAGGAAATATTCATTGAAACGGTCACTACAGTCATGGTTTATCAAATAATGCCAAATCAACTCCCTTTCATTCAGTTCATCTTTACTGATTCCAAAAAGGAACCTTTGCTAACATTTCTATTTCATCTCTCGTCTCGTGCAGGAATCCACTCCAGGCGGCCTTCCAGCTCACGCTCCCCTGCTTTCTGTGGGGCACTTCTGCCCACTCCCTGTAGTGTGTTGAGCTTGTTATGATCGATGAGACTATTTAGGTCAATTCTGAAGAAAATTGACAATTATTGAAATTATTCTTTAGTAATTAATATCTTATTAATTAACACTTGCGGGGCACCACAAGTTTACACTGGAAATAGTCTCTTATTGATGAATATCACGTCTAATAACAGAAGAAGTGGTAGCTCTAGATTTCAGTGATTTTCTACCTTCATGTCCAGGATATTCAATGACACACAAAAGCCAGTTTCTTTATAAATGCAAAGATTTTATTAACTATGTAAATAAACACCAATAAATGAATACATGTACTTCTAAACTAAAAACAGATAATGGCAATTAAACTGACAAAAAAAGATTTTTTTTTAGCAAGATAAACAGTGGAGTGGATATATCAAATAAGGTAGAAAGTTTAAACAGGGCAGAGCATATTCAAATAGATTGCAAATGATATTGGGATCAAAGATGGCAATGAAAGTTTGCACCGACTAAAACGACCTGAGCTGTAATACGTCTAATTGCGGGCAATGTGGGCACAAGAAAGATGGCTTGGAGGACAGCTGAACAGTTTCGGGAGACTTGGGTACAGAAGGACAGAGAATAGTGGAGAGAGAAGAGAGTAGAGAGAGAGTATTCTAACCTCACTTTTCACAGTTACAACACTGCCTTTGCATCACCCGTGCAATCAACAAGAAAGTTGGTTACGTCTGGTTTGCAGGGTGTCAGCTGGCGGTCCTCGTCTCCGTGGTAACCGTCGCGCGTCGCAGTGGACAGGTAAACACACGCACGTGTTGTAGCTTGGACCAGTCGACGTTCAGGAGGGCCGTTGTGGAGTGCGGTCCGGGGGGCCGTTGTTCGTCAGGCGTAGTGCGTACCAACAGTTCACCTCTGTGGATATAGAGGGATCGGGCGATGTGTTGACTCCGTGTTCAGGAAGAGAGTAGGGAAGTGCGGCTGGCTTTCTGACGTGGTTTTGTAGTCATCTGGATCACGGGTTGAGTGAATCAAATCGGCCGTTCGGCAAGATTTCACTCTGGCGCTGGTCTAGGTACTTGAGAGTGAGAGAAGAGCTTTGAGCAGGTTCAAAAATTAGTTACAGGACGGGCTGCGGGACGGGCTGCGGGACGATGAAGTTGAGTTCCTTGATGTTCTTGATGTCTTTCCGCCGGGTTTTTTCCTCCCCCCGGCAGGAGTTGTCCTCCTTTGTTCGTTCGATTTTGTAGATTTTTGTGGTTCTGATGTTGTTTGGGTTCAGGTTTAGGATGTGGAGTGGATTGTTTCCCCCCATTTGCATGCTCAGATTTCAAACTTTTGCCGGGGATCCCCCCTCCCCTTAAACTGCATTTTCCCGTCAGGTTTGGAAAAAATCATTTTTTTGATCCTTTTGGGATTTCAAGTGACATATTTAATCACCTAAAAACAAATGGGTTTTTAATGACACCCAAACATCACTGTCTTACCAAAAATACTGGCGAGTAAACCCAAAAATCCTGATACACATTCTGTGTGCCCTTGAATAACCAAATACTACATTGGGGGGTAGGGCAATATCGCCAAAAGGGGGGGGAAATTTAAATCTAATAAAAAATTTAAAGAAAGCACATTTTTGCAACACATTCCAAGTTTCTTTTTTCTTATTCGTTTCCCCTTTGGGAAGGGGGTTAGGGTCATTTCCCCGGCCCTTATCATGGTCCCATTCCCAATGGCCCAGAGGGGCAGTGAACCCGCAAATGTTTTTTTGGCGGGGTTTTATGGGGGGGAAAAACCGCTTTTGCTGAAAGGGGGTTCCCTTTGGGTTCCTGGGAGAAAAACAGGGGGCTTGACCCCATAGGAAGACCCGGGGGGGGGGGGGGTTTTTTTTTTTTAGGGGGGGGGGGAAAGTTTTTTTTTTACTTTTTTTTTTGGGGGGTCGGGAAAATTTTTTGGG
>JAXDDX010000891.1:0-18297 GCA_034670405.1 Hoplostethus atlanticus | reverse complement strand
ACCCCACTTGAGGCGTTAACGCCAAATCACCTTCTACTGTTAAAAGGGAAGCCCACTCTACCACCTGGTCTGTTTGAGAAACATGACACATATGGAAAAAGGCGCTGGAAACAAGTACAACATATTAGTGACCTATTTTGGAAAAGAGGAATACCTCCCCATAATGCAACAGCGTCAGAAATGGACTAAACCCCATCGAAACTTCTTAGTCGGAGATCTAGTCCTTATAATTGATGATTCTGCCCCCAGGAATTCATGGTCTATTGGACGCATTACAGAAACTATGAAAGATTATAAGGGTTTGGTGCGTAGAGTACGTGTTAAGACGCAAACCAATGAATTGGAAAGGCCTATCACTAAGTTATGCCTTTTGCTTGAAGCAGAATAAATTTGGCAATACTTAGTTAATGTGTGTAACTTGGGGTTGAATGTCTGACATTGAATATCGAAATGAAAGTTGATCTTGTGATGAAATTGATCTTGAAGCACACTTGAATGCACGCTGTATGTAAATGAAATGATGTATAGTAGATGCATAAGAATGTATTCTGTAGTAAGGGACAGATTTTTGCTTAAATGTTTGTTTACTTTGATGTCTTATGGAATCTTGACCTCAAAGTTTACTATCGTGGACTTTCTAACTGAAGACTTTTTTGGGTTTTTCAACTTTTTTGATGGACCCCTTTTTTGGACTGTCACATACACACATACACCCACATACTCTTGAATGAACTTTGATATGGATTTGAAATCTCTCAAACTATGTTATGCTTGGGTGATGTACAATACTTGGATGCTTTATGCTTATTCTTGTATGATGACATATGAATGATTGATTAACTCAATGGCTATTAATATATAATTTTGATAATTATTTGTTATACAAAAATTAGGGGCCGGAATGTTATAGCCATTTTCATTCAATATACTTTCATTGCAGTTGCATATACTAATTATGATTTAGGTTTTGAAGTATGGCCTTGGAGGATTTATAATTTAATGCTTTTGAATTATATTTATGTTTCATGTGCCTAATGTTGTTTTTGATGCCACGTTTGAGGTGACGTGAGAGGGCAAAGGTTATATGACGTAAGGCAGGTGAATTCTGGAATGGCCGACGGAAAATGGGTAGTTTGGTTATAAAGACTATTTTGACCACGCTCATCCTCATTAACTCATTAGGTAACCACGTTTTCATTAAGTTTGGCTATAAGGACTAATTTACAACCACTTTTCATTCATCCTTTGTTGCTGTAAATGGACAAAATAAATTATTTCTTTTTTCAACGATACCCGGAGGAGGAAGTGTGCGTTAATCCAGCCAGGCATCTACGTTTTCCAGGGCAAGGAACAAATGGTCGAAACAAGTATAGTTTTACTGACTTGTACATCAGTTCACCAAGTTCTATGTCAGTTTTTTTCTGTACTTGAGCTCTGTCAGGTGGCGCATCCTCAGCTCCACTGTCACTACTGCTAGCATTTGCTAATCCTTCTTTTTCTGGCAGCCATCCATCATCACTGCCACTAGCATCATCCTCACTTGACTCAGATGGTATTTGCTCCACTATCCTGTAGGCCTTTCTATCACGCACTGCACTTGAGCACAATCTAGCCAATAGAAATTCAGAAAAGGCTGGTACGTCATTAGTAACTAGGTTGAATGGAAAAATATAGGTTGTTATTTGAAAGTGAAACTAAACTCTGGTAGAGCGACACTGAGAGAGAGTGAGAGAAAGAGAGAGAGAGAGAGAGTGAATCAATGTCCAGAGAGGCTGCTTGTACTTTCCATTTAGTTGCTGGCTGTCAGTCAGAGCTTGAGTCTTTGTTCCTCATCACCTCCACCGTGTCACACTGAGAACATGACACCAAAACACAGAAGCATCAGCATCAGCATCAGTCCTGTCCTGGACTGGCCTGGCTTTCACTTTGACTGTCTCAGTATCAAAACACACTGCATATCTGTTACAGGGGCCAATGAGGCCGCTGACACTGGACCAGCTCTGATTCAGAACAATAAAAAAGTCATTTTTCTTCCGTTTAGCCTTGAAACAATTCAACATGTATACATTAACATTACCTTTGGCCTGTTGGCTGACTAAACCCATCAGGAAATGTTATGTGAAGCTAACAAGGTGTAACAACTATGAAGAAAGAATATTTTTACTGATGTTCTTCATGAATTCATTCAGACTGTAGATTTCACCTGTTATGGTGTCCCTTTACTTCAGATGACACTGTCATGTACATAATCAATTTTTCCTCCATCTTGCCTTGTTGGTCCGTTCAGTATCGCCCACTCTCTCTCTCTGAGTAGAGTATCGAGTATCAGACCTCTCTCCTCAGGCCCCTCTCCCCCTGCTGGTCGCAGGATGTATTGTATTTTCTTTCAGAAGTCAATTGCCAGGTCATAGTTCACAAAATATAATTATATGAAAACTATATATATGAAAACTAAATATCTTCATATATAAATATATGAAGACTATATATACTGTGATATACATTACAAATATTAAAATACGTTAATATTAGTTATTAAAATAATTATTGATGCGCAAAAACAAATACCCATGTATTCATATCATTAATATATATATAGTGACTTTTCAATCATTCCAAACTACAGGGGATGAGTATGACCTCTGAAGCTCCACAAACTTCCATTACATTGCTAATTGTCACTCCAGTTATGTAAAACCTATCAGATTAAAAAATTACAAATTCCAGTGTAGCTGCAGGCGGCGATTGTAGGGGTCCAGCACACCTTGAAAAAGAGAAAACATTCACAGTAGGTAGGCTAATAGCTCCAAACAATTTTATTTTACCATTACATAACATCCATCATGGTTTCTACATGTTTCCTAAAGCTTGCACACACGGGAAGAGTGTCAAGAGTGTCTCTGACTTCAGACATGAACAAATCACAGTCATCTTGACGTTCAAACTCAAACAAAATATTCTCCATCAATTCCTGACGTTCTTCATCGTGTGCTTCAAGCTTTTTTTCTTCTACTTCCTTTTGATGTCTTGATCCCAACATGAGATAGGGAGGTTCATCTACTTTCCCTTTCAGCCGGTGGAGGTTGTTTCTCACCCCACTCAGCTCCCAGGAGTGTGCTCTTTAAAGTCCTCCTACAGTGATCCATAGAAACAGTTCTACAGCTCTAAACATTTGTCACCAACATGTTTTTTGTTTTCCTTGATTTTCATTTTCATGCAACCTTTTGCCTATGGAAAACCGCAAAGTCAACTGTAACCTGATTTGTGTTACCACAACACAACAGTTTTCATAGAAGGTGCTAGAGACAGAGTAATACAGTACTGCTGAAGAGAAACATACCAATGTTGTTGCACACATTTGGACCATCTTTCCTCATTCTCTTCACTTCGAGGTGCCTTGTGTCAGGCTGTTGCTTCCCTTGAAAAACATGAATAGTCATCTTGCCTTAAGCCAAGAAACAATATAAATAATCAACCATGTAAAATTCCTAAATTAACTTCATAAAACCAAACTACAATTGCTACACTACAATACTACAGCTTATTACAGTGCTTCACATTAGCTGAGGGTCACTACAAAAGTGTATTTTTAGATGAACATAAATCACAGGCTGTGCTGTGCCATTGATCATAGAAAACATACATAATGCAGGTAAGCGGCACCCTATGACTCCATCAGGATCCTACTACTAACCCCATTGTAAACTGATAAGCTAATGTTAGCTAACTTGCTAACCTCTATGGGAAATTATAATAGTAAGTTAATAGGCTAGCGGTCGGATCCGTAAATGCATTTTCAACAACAAATCCATAATCCAAAATCATAATGCAGGCAAGCGGCACCCTATGACTGACGTTATTGTATTATTTGATGATATAAAAGTAGTATTAGATTACGGGCTTTGCTGCTTCGCTTCGGTGTCCCCCACTAGCTTGAAGCACGGCCAAGAAAGCAGTGGCGACAGGTGTCGTGCCAAAAAGTGATCGTCCGCCAAAAACAGTGCAGTAGTGCAATAGTGCAGTAGTGCCGTTGCCTTACGAAAGTCGGAACAAATTTTTAAATTAGGCCATGTAGATCTAATATGAGTGAAGATTCAGCAACTGGATTGCTTATTTCTCGCCTCAAATTTGTTCAGAAACAGATTTTGGTGGACTGCTAAGGTGAAATAAATGAAAGTTTACGTACTTCAACGGAACCCTACTACTAATGCTCAAACCCCATTGGCTCGCAGAATTTCTCTCTCGCCTTCTCTCTCTGGTATCTAATCTGTAGATCACTGCTCCCTCTGCTGGTGAGCTGTTGGAATAACATCTCTTGCATCACATTCAGGGGATTAAGGATCAGAATCAGACAGAAGGTGGCACAGTGGAGTGGGAGTGTGTTTGTATGGCCCAATCCCAATGTCCACACTCACGGACTCACGGACTTTGAGGCGCGTTCCCGCTAAATCCGCGAGGGTTTAGGGCTGTCCCACTGTCAAATCGTCAAGTGCATGAGGGCTCCCTCGCAGACTTTTTAAGCCCTTTATGCACACTTTCCGTAAATCCACATTTCTGCAGACTTTGCCTGAGGGAATTACCCACAGTTCATAGCGTTGTGACGTTGAATACGGGGTTACCAGCGGAATCCCGGAAACGTTTAAAAAAAAACGGTAAACAAATGTAAGGACAAATGTTTATTCATCAACCATTTCTTTTAATTTTTGCTTAATGATGCTGTTTTGACAAGAACGAGTCAATTGATTATTTGACAATTACCTCTCGTCCACTCTGTAAGGCAAGAGCCTGGGTGAAGAAAGTAAAAAACCTAAAATAAAAAGTCCCAAACCCACAATCGTACATAACATTTTTTTGGTGTCGTCAAGGTAACGCGATATGTCGCAAAGTGCTGTCCCATTCCTATTTATACAATTTCGAGCCCCTGCAGCCTCTCACACTCAAGCATTTACCAGGTGACGCCAGTTAAGTCTGTGAGGGTTCAGGGTTTAGGCCTTAGGGGGGACATTGGGATTGGGCCTATGTCTCTGTGTTCGCCCTGCAGTGGACTGGCGGCCTGTCCAGGGTTCTCCCTGCCTTAGGCCCAGTGCATGCTGGGAAAGGCTCCAGCCCCCCCCCCCCCCCGTGACCCTGAACAAGAATAATGGAAAATGAATAAATGAATCATACATGTGGATGACATTTGAATGATTGATAACCAGACATTTATACCTCTGCCAAGGAGGTTATGTTTCCACTCCTGTCTGTCTGTCTGCAGGATATCTCAAAAACACATGGATGGATTTCTATGAAATTTGGTAGACAAAACAAGGAACAATTAATTAGATCTGGGATTTCCGCCTTACATGATTACTGTGATATAACAATGAAACTAACAGAGATAGAGACTTGAATCCAAATCCTGAGGCTTCGTTTGAAGGGTCAAGAAATCAATTTTACTTCAAATCTGAATGATAGGAATGACGCCTTTGGGTGTAACAGCAACTTGGAGAAGTATTTAGTGCTGGTGGAGGGTTGTGCTCTCTAGGTCCTATCTGCATCTGGCCACGGACCCTGCTATTCATTTTCTGTACATTGTCATTATCTTTTTTATTGAGGCTCTGAAGACATTTAAACTATTTTAATGACAGGTGAATTACCTGAAGAGTAAAAAGGGATTTAAAAGTGAACCGCAGGCTCTGTTTACAAGATACACAATACAACCAACGATGATGTAGCACCAAGAGAGGTTAATGGAAAGTGGGTTAGCTAAACTGGGGCACCCATAAGCTAATAATAACAACAACAACAACAAGCTAATAATAATAATAATAATAATACGCTAATAATACTAATAACAACAACAATAATAATAATAAGCTAATAATAAAAAAACAGTTTGTAGCTGACATGCTAAGGTTCCAACCCCTGGACTCACTCCTGTGCAAGTTATCAAACTAAAGCAGTGTACCTGATGATCAGGAGGAAAGCTGAATCAGCTGAAAAAAATCAAATCTATTGATTTTCTATATTTCTGATATATTCTAATAAAGCATACAGGAGGGCAACATCCTTCCTGATTGACAGTCCCCACCCAGGGCCAAGCCTCAATCCAACAGTCAGTCTCACTTAGTTCAGATCTACACCGATCAGCCACAACATTAAAACCACTGACGTGAAGGTGAAGTGAGTAACATTGATTATCTCGTTACGATGGCGCCTGTCAAGCGGTGGGATATATTGGGAAGCAAGTGAAAAGTCAGTTCTTGAAGTTGATGTGTTGGAAGCAGGAAAAATGGGCAAGTGTAAGGATCTGAGCGACTTTGACAAGGGCCAAATTGTGATGGCTAGACGACTGGGTCAGAGCATCTCCCAAACGGCAGGTCTTGTGGGGTGTTCCCGGTATGCAGTGGTTAGTACTGTAACGGAGGTCCTCTCTGTCTCCGTTACGTTACGTTTCTGTTACATGTCCTAGCGCTTCCTTATTGGCGAAGCAGGTTCACAACAGACTATATTGCGCACAGTAAGACATAACACATTTGCACATTAAAATAATTGCACAGGACAAACAATTGTTATGTTAAAATCTTTATTGTTTATTTATGCCGGGTGGTGGTTGGATTGGCCTCGCCACCTGTGGAATTGTATTATGTGATTAAGCAGAGCTCGCAACTAACAGCATTAAGGAATTGTGTGTAGTTGTTTATGATTAATATAATTTAAAAGTATACTAATGTCATGCTGAACACTTACCTGTGCTCTCCTGTCTCCAACTCCCAGGGTACGCAAACACAAGAGTCCACGGGGAAACAAGCAGCTCTTTATCGTTCCGGGAGGGTTCCAAGAAATAGGATTGTGTAGGGGGTGGGAAGTAGAGATCGGGTTTATGTTTACTAGTTTTGTGGTTGTATATTATGTTATGTATTATCCATGATGTGTTATGTCTTATATTATGTTATGTTAGATTATGTATAATCTAACATTTAGGTATTGTTTGTTAGGCGTAATTTAGGTATTGTTTATACAATAGGTCACCCTAGAGCACCCCTGTTTTTGGTTGCACCCAAGGGTGGAGGATATAAAAGGCTGTCTGGTGTTTCCAAGAAGGGAGTTGGTGGTGGTTGTCCTGGAGGCTGGTCCTTGGTCTTGCCCCTAACCTACATTCTCTGCGCACTGTAAATATATTGTAAATAAATACCCACATTTTGGGGTTTTGCTTCAGCTCCTGCCTCTGCCTCCTCACTATCGGTATTGGCCGCTCTCGAGGTCAGTCCGACAAGTACCTATCAAAAGTGGTCCAAGGAAGGACAACCGGTGAACTGGCGACAGGATCATGGGCGCCCAAGGCTCATTGATGCGTGTGGGGAGCGAAGGCTAGCCTGTCTGTTCCGATCCCACAGAAGAGCTACTGTAGCACAAATTGCTGAAAAAGTTAATGCTGACTATGATAGAAAGGTGTCAGAACACACAGTGCATCGCAGCTTGCTGCGTATGGGGCTGCGTAGCCGCAGACCGGTCAGAGTGCCCATGCTGACCCCTGTCCACCGCCGAAAGCGCCTACAATGGGTACGTGAGCATCAGAACTGGACCATGGAGCAATGGAAGAAGGTGGCCTGGTCTGATGAATCACGTTTTCTTTTTCATCATGTGGACGGCCGGGTGCGTCGTTTACCTGGGGAAGAGATGGTACCAGGATGCACTATGGGAAGAAGGCAAGCCGGCGGAGGCAGTGTGATGCTCTGGGCAATGTTCTGCTGGGAAACCTTGGGTCCTGGCATTCATGTGGATGTTACTTTGACACGTACCACCTACCTCAACATTATTGCAGACCAAGTACACCCCTTCATGGCAACGGTATTCCCTGATGGCAGTGGCCTCTTTCAGCAGGATAATGCGCCCTGCCACACTGCAAAAATTGTTCAGGAATGGTTTGAGGAACATGACAAAGAGTTCAAGGTGTTGACTTGGCCAGATCTCAATCCGATCGAGCATCTGTGGGATGTGCTGGAAAAACAAGTCCGATCCATGGAGTCCCCACCTCGCAACTTACAGGACTTAAAGGATCTGCTGCTAACGTCTTGGTGCCAGATACCACAGGACACCTTCAGAGGTCTTGTGGAGTCCATGCCTCGACGGGTCAGAGCTGTTTTGGCAGCTCGAGGGGGACCTACACAATATTAGGCAGGTGGTTTTAATGTTACGGCTGATCGGTGTATACTTGTGTATGCTCTGACAGTGGAAAGAGATCCGTCCTCACATGCTGTACATAGATATCCGCACTGCAGAATCACTAAGGATTCATTCCTCTGAAGCAGGTCGTCTCTGTAATGCAGCTCTCGTGCAGGAGTTTGCACGCTGCGTGTCTCCAAAACTCATTTGAAGTGGATAGAAAATAGAAATTACTTGCTTGTTTGTGAATGATGCATTTTAAGTGCATGAAAATGGTAAAATACACAAGTAGTTAATATGGGACGCCTCCTGTCAAAATTTGATGGATGACCTTTGACCCCATTTGATTGATTGACAGCTTGTCAAAGTTGACAGTTTTGATTGACAGCTTGTCAGTAATTTGTCAGCTTTGAATGATGCCCTGTGTGATGTGTCATGTTGTGACCTTCTAATTATTTAATGATCCTAATGATGAGGTATTTCCGGGTGTGTGGGTGGAAGTGTCATTCATTTGTTGTTTTGATCCTGAACGGGGGTATTGACCAACCGTGGGGCATTGGGGGTTGTGGGAACACCTGGATGGCTATGGGAATGTGTTTTAGTTTTAAATGGACAATGGGGAAATCTGAGACCTTTTAATTATTTAATGATCCTAATGAGGAGGTATTCCTGAGGATGTGGGCGGATGTGTCATTCAATTGCTCTTGTGATCCTGAACGGGGGTATTGACCAACTGAGGGGCATTGGGGGTTGTAGGACACCTGGAGGGCTATGGGAATGTGTTTTAGTTTTATTCTCATTAACTGACCAGGTTCAAACAATGGGGAGCTGTGTGTCACAAGGGACACTATGGACTGTTTTAGTTTTATGCTCCCATTGTTCAGAAGTGCGTTGATCTATGTCAGACATGCTTCTTCGGGATGGTGGGATGTCACATGAGACTGTTTTTTGTTTTATAATCTGTGTGTTGCCAGGGGCACTATGGACTGTTTTAGTTTTATGTTCATTAACTGGCCAGTGTCAAACATGGGTCATTGGGGAGCTGTATTTGTTTTATAATCCTTAAGGAAGTCTATTGATCTATGGCAAATGCGGTTCTTTGGGTGTTTAACCCTGATTTGTTCTTTACTAAATAATGAAATTGTCCCTATGACTATCAACCTTTATAATACCGTTGATATACGTAGTGTAACGGTGGACTGGTCTGACCCAAACGCAAACTCGGACTCAGAGGTAGAATGAACAAAGATAGTTTATTTATGGGGAGACCGGAGGGTAGAGTGGATGCAGGACGAAGCAGGGAGACAGGCAGGAGACACGGCAGGCAGGGAAGGCAGGTGGTGGATGAACGGGTAGTCAGGTTAGCAGGCAGGTAGACGGGATACGCGGAATGGCTGGAGAAGGTAATGATCCTGGGCAGAGGGAGAGCAGGGTTAACAAGACGAACAAACAAATAGTCAAGGCTTGAATCCAAATACAAGAGGCCGGGAACGAGATGTACCACACTGGCTGAATCAACGATCTGGCGAGGAATGACTGGAAAGCCGGAGAAGATATAGTGGGTGTCTGATGGGTTGATGGGAATCAGCTGTGAAGCCAGGAGCCGGGAGGATGATTGGGAACCACGCCCACCGCACGTACACACACAGACAGGGACAGACAGGTAGAAACACAAAAGGGAAACACAGGGGGCATGGCAGAGACCGTGACACGTAGTGGGTATAGGAAGGCTATTTGGCCATGTTATAATATGACCAAATATATTAGGACATCTAAATTAGACTAATATATAGAGCAGGGCTATATTTCAGCTAGACACGACCAACAACATAAGAATCTAATGTGAAAAGATAGCTACATTAAACAAGGTTTTGGTGTTTTTATAATAATGATTTTGTCACATATGTGCGCGCACACACACACACACACACACACACAGTCCGTCGATACGGCCAGCCATCGGAGCAAGTGTCTGATGATACCTTAGGGGTCCTACTAATCACCCCAAAGTACCCCAAAGTACCCCAAAGTATACCCCAAAGTACCCCAAAATACCCCAAAACACCCCAAAGTACCCCAAAGTATAGCCCAAAATACCCCAAAGTATAGCCCAAAATACCCCAAAGTACCCCAAAGTATACCCCAAAATACCCCAAAGTATAGCCCAAAATACCCCAAAGTACCCCAAAATACCCCAAAGCCCCCCAAAGCCCGGGCCCCCAGGGGCCTCCACACTCACTCTGGCTACTTTTGGGCCTTTTTTTACCTTTTTCCCCACACACTGACCTCTCTGCCCACAGGCAAGCAGCTCTGACCTGGCTCTGTACAGGGCATGGGCCCCCCAGGGCCCCAGACCTCCAGGGGCCTCAACACTCACAAGCCTCCACACAGCCAAGCACCCCTGCCCTGGGTGTGCGCATGGCATGGTTTCCCCATGGCCACCAGGCCCCCAGACCTCCAGGGGTCACCCAGACTCACCTCTGGCTACTTTTCGGGCTTATTTTGCCTTTTTTTATGTTTTGGCCACACACTGACCTGTCTGCCCACACTTAGGCAGCTCTGCCCTGGGTCTCTGCATGACATGGCCCTCCCCATGCCCACCAGCCTCCCCACACTTAGGCAGCTCTGCCCTGGGTCTCTGCATGACATGGCCCTCCCCATGTCCACCAGCCTCCCCACACTTAGGCAGCTCTGCCCTGGGTCTCTGCATGACATGGCCCTCCCCATGTCCACCAGGCCTCCACACTCAACAGCCTCCCCACACTTAAGCACCTCTGCCCTGGGTTACTACATTACCTTCTCTGCCCTGGCCTCCGGGGCTCCACAACACCCGGCGCACCACACTCACCTGCTTACCCAGTCTTAAGCACCCCACCCTGGGTCAACACAGGCAACCGCCAGCCACAGAACTTCGTGGTATTCCAAAATGAACTTCGTGGTCCTGGTCTTCCTTAATGAACTTCGTGGTCATGGTACCCCAGCATACGCTTCGTGGTCCTGGTAATCAATAACTGACGTTGTCTCTTTTTTTTTTCTTTTCTGTGACTTCCAGGCCGCCAGGCCCCTCACACTCACCCGCCTGTCCACACTTAGACACCTCTGCACTGAATTAGTTCTTTGCTCTGCCTACCCTGCCTACCCTGGCTACCAGGCTCCGGGCCCACCACGCTCACCCACATCCCACACTAGGCACCTTGCCCTGGATTAGTTCTTTGCTCTGCCTGCCCTTTGGGGTTACATTGGGGTATTTTGGGGTATACTTTTTGGGGTGTTTGGGGATATACTTTGGGGTACTTTGGGGTATAGTTTTGGGTACTTGGGTATTTTGGGGTACTTTGAGTATTTTGGCGTACGTTGGGGTATTTTGGGTATTTTGGGGTACTTTGGGGTAAAACTTCTGGGTACTTCTGGGTACTTTTGGGTACTTTGGGTGATTAGTAGACCCCTTAGGACGTCCGGGGGGGGGGTCTAAGTCTGGATTGTGCGCAAGGCGGGGCGAGACGTAAATTTCATATGGTTTTCCCGATAGTAATTGAGGATTACCGCCCAGATCACACGTGACATTTTGGAGCGCTAATTTTAATGTGCGCAAGTCTGAATTGTGAGAGTCGTCTTGGGGATATAAGGCGTACGGAGCCGATGTTTTTAAACCAGCCGTAGCGCATCCCACGTTGCATAGACGCTGCACGGCCCCATTTTCGCAAGAAAAGCTTCAACGCTGCGGAATCGACCTAACCTAACAAGATGTTTTTTTTACTGTAAGTATTCTATTTAACTATTCATATCTATTCAAACGATAGCCCATATTGGGATAAAAACTAATACGATATGTTTTTCTTTTTGTTTTGGTGAAGATTAGGGGGGGAGCGCAACACAATTGAGAATCTTATAGAGGCCTCTACAAGCCACGGTAATCCATGTATTCTATGCAGGTGTCTTATTAAAATTGATTGCATTACCACGTATTTAAAACAATGTATCACCTATACATGATTGTCTTGTTTTGTTTCTATTTCTCTCTAGAATCACAAAATATATTAGATCAACCGGGAACAAAAAAATCTGATACCAGTGGGGTACCGGTGGAACCCGTATGACAAAGAAAATAAATACCTAATAAAAATAGGTTTTTATTCTACATTCGGGCGCATATTTTTAAAACCAGGGTTCTTTCTAATGAGTTTGAATTTTCTAATGAGTTGTACGTTTAAATTTTTGCTCCCTGCATTTCTTAGGTCTTCTAGGAAAAAAAACTACCCCTTAAAAGAACGGGTTCCTCAAAACACCATAAGTATTTGTATAAATTACAATTTGAAGGGAAAAAATAAACGGCAAATCCATATTGTGTTCTTTCTTTGGGTTTTACTGAACATCAAGGATGCGTTAAACAAGTTTGAAACAAATGTGAATAACGTTTCAAAGTCGCATGTTGAGGGAAGAACCTGAGACACAGGACCAAAGGCAAAAACGAAAGATCTGAAAAACGGTATAGTTTTAACATCTGATAACATCCTATGTTTAAAACTAATGTATTCCTTTTATAATCACCGACTAATGGACTTTCCATCAAATTTGTGTCTTGTTTTATAAGCTTGAGGAGGACGAGCACTCGCTGGATAGTTTTAAATTTTTCATCGACACTGGACTGATTGCACTCTGGATGCTTTGACTTTGGCTGAACTGATTTGCAACGGAAGAAAATTCCTCCAAGAGGAAAAGCGCCATACCGACACCGTCGTCATCTGCAAGGTGAGCGATCGAGATGTCATTGTGGTATGCAAATCCGTGTTCCAGAAAGGGGCATTATCCAAATTAATTAAAAAATAAATGATTTTATGAGACAGCTAAACGATTTTCCGAAAATTTTGGGATAGCATAGAACAGATTAAGAACAAAACTCGGGGAAAGGCGCATCACAACTCCAAAGCTTCTTGCTGAGATAGAACTCTTCGACAAATTAGGAGATTTTAGTAGTGCATATACCAAGGGGTGCTCATGCTTTTTATGGGTTTATGTTTGTTGGAGAGACTGTAATTGCAAATGTTTTTTCTTTTTCTTTTTGCTGTTGTAACCATGAAAAATCGTGACAAATAGGAACGTCGTAGAAATGCAGGAGAAGGCCAGTATGACTTATCCACAATATGTGATGATGGTGGAGCAAGACTGTGGTTTCAGCTAAAACCGTTTGAGATGACAGTGTAATGAACTTACGCAAGATTTTTGATGAATTAGAACAAGCCACACAATGTAGCTTGTTGATAAAGTTGGGCAGTATCGGATAAAAAGATAGTGAGAATGTTTGATACACCAAATCCTTTAAACAAAGTACATGGAAAAGGCTGATTTGAATGAGAAGAAAGGACGATGCAGCATCAGTTGAGACATGACTATTGTACAGTACACCCCCGAATCAGTCAGGACATGTTTTTGAGCTAATAGCTTATCCGGCCAAACACCGAAGGTGGCTCAAGAATGACGGGGGGAGTGGAACCTTTTCAACACGAAATATCCCACGTTTAATGCTGTGGGAAGTAGACAGCCCGATAGATTTGAGAAGCTATCTCTTGAAAATTTAGAAGAAGTTCCAAATCTGATGAGACACAAGCTAAGGGATGTGATAACGCACGTACAGAGAATGCTCCTGCAGGCATCTGTTAAAATGTAGTGTTGCGTGTCCCTCTCTCGCTAGCGATGTTCAAACAGTTTTAAAATCTGACGATGACTATAATGCAGACTTGTTTTAGAGCAGATAGCACAGTGATGCAGAGTAATGACACACCCATGACAATGACGAATTAGAATTTGTCGTTAACAGTCGCCCAGAACAAAAGTGTGGAGGATATCGTTTGAAATTAGGGGCCATCCCTTTTATGATGAGATAATACGTAAGAAAAGACCTTGTTTTACAGCCCCTCAAAACATAGGTAACAATCTGTGCTTCTCCACGTGTATTGCTCACCATCTAAGCTCAATGCGTGCATACAAGCGAACGATATCATTGCAGAAATAATGTACGAAGAGTTAGGATTGTGGCTAGTAAAAAATGCCCGTGAGGAGAATGGCTTATGCAGAGAAAATGTACAAGAGTTGGGGTATACAACTGATCGAAAAATTTGGGTTTTCTGATGTCTCAGATTCGAGAGGCATCTGAATGTGAAAATTCTAATATTCCCCCCACGTCCCAATCAAGCAAAAAGCTGGGGTTGTATCAAACGAGCGACAAGCCCCACCCAGACACTATATGTTGTATCTACACAATGAACACTACCACCTTATTGTGAATAAGACACGATTTTTTCAGGGGAAAGTATCTCTGCGAATACTGTTTCAAACCATGCAATTCAGTACTGGATCACAAATGTAAATTCCACTGTAACGTATGTCTAACAGCTGTTTCACACACCCAGGTCCAACGATAAAATGTGACCAGTGTAGCCTATATGTAGATCAGAGCACTGTTATAAAACACCCTTGCCAATTTTTACAAACACATGGATTTAACTCCGTGTAACCGTTCAAAATATTGCGACCTGTGCGGTAGATTATATATTTGGTCCGAAAAACCCCAAAAAGGCCGCTGACGGTAGCGAATACCGTTCCCCAACCCTGCTCAGAGGAAAAGTGTAGACACTGCGATGCACCCTCGTCGACGATCTTTCACACATGCTACATCCAGCCTATCCCAGAGGAACGTCTAAAACAAAATACATCTTCTATGAAAATTTTGAGACTCGCTATCATGATGGGAACACAGGGAAATTTTTGCAGCTGCAATAACATTTGATGACAAGCCGTAGTGGGCCACCGGGCTCAATTTGTCCATAATTTGTCAGACAGTATAGAAAGTGAAAGTGTACAAAAACTAACCATTTTTAGCACACAACTGCCTCAGGATTCGACAACTACATTAGATTGGAGTATTTTACAAGACAGGGCATTACACCTAAACTGGTCATGCGGTTTGGAAGTAGGGTGATTCTGATGTACGACAATGCATTCAAACAGCGTTGGGTTAGATTCTTTTACTTTCTCCCTATGCGATTGTCAAAAACACCCTGCACGCTTGGTTTTGACGATGTAGAAAAGGGTATTTTCCCCACATGTTTAATACAAGAGCGAATTAAATCCTACATAGGCCCTTACCCCAGACCCGTCTATTATGGAAACGAGAAATGTCCCGAGGGTGACAAAGAACATTCATGACCTGGTATAACACCGTCCGTCATGAGGGTGTTTGATTTCCAGAAAAACTTGAGCGCTATGGGTCAATGATGTTGTTGTTTTACAAAGGCATGTATGGGCTTTCGTGAAACAACATTCGTTGTTCAGGATAATCCCCTCAGTCACCACAACCCTGGCATCATGCTGTATGGCCATCTACAAAACAATTTTTTTACCGGAAGACACGTTAGCCTCTCACAAAAACGAGGGAGCATATGTCCACAGCACAAGACCCCATTCAAAGTCTCCATCCAGTTGGCTTGAAGGGTTTTTAGCAAACCATCACGGTTATAAGATTCAACACGCTCTCAAAGCTGGAGAAAAGCAGTTTGGTCCTTTCTTTACAACGGGTATGACCCAAACACGCATACGGCCTATGAATTTGGGAGGCTGTTTTTTATCACGGAAAGTGATCTTTTGCTAACAATCCAGCCCATAAAAATCCTGTCACATGGATCGAATTTTGGTTCGCTAATGAAAAGAGAGTTTGGTGATAAAATCCAGTCCTCAAAAAAGAATGGGCTCTGCGTGGGAGTTAAACTGGCAATGTAATGGGAAAACAGAAAAAGACAGACGGCGTTATACAGAGGTTTTATGGAAAAACCCACAAAGCCCCCACAAGGCTTAACCCGGAGATGCTCTATTTGGCGGTCGAACAAATGCCTATAAAAATACTAAAACAACACACAACCCCATGAAAAAATCAGGGACTACGACTTCAACATCTCTCTACCCCACAGTGCAGTCTCGCAAGCCATATCCTCTAGGACATCCACAGATTATCTTTAGAGATTTTGATCTATCGATAAGTATTTTGGTTTTGTCAAGTGTTCTGTACTACCCCCAAGAGGTCTGTATACCCTGTGCTCCCATACAGATGTCATGGAAAATTTATGTTCCCGCTGTGTCAGACATGTGCGCAGGAGCTTAACCAACATCTGAATGCCGGCACAGTAGTGAACAGAGAACGCTCTCAGGCACATGGGTGTCATTCGAGCTGCAAAAAGCTCTTGAAAAGGATACAAAAATAACGACCATTGATGAGGTATGGCATTTCCCCCAACGTCAGGACACCTGTTTAAAGAATATGTGAAAACCTTTTTAAAAGTGTAAGCAAGAGGCTTCAGGATACCCCAATCATATAGACAATGTGCAGGCACAACAGCAGTACGTAAAGGATTTACGACAAGAGAGGGCATACAACTAGATCCTCAAAAAATCTGTGTTAATAAAGCGGTCAGAAGCTGTAACAAGCTCATTTTGAACAGCTTGTGGGATGTTTTTCTCTACGTAAAAGGACCTAGCTACCACCAACATAAAATGACTCTGAACGATTCGTACAGTTCATGTTTAGCGCATATATGAGTACGTCAGTTTTGCTTCATCTCTGACACTGTGGCTCTGGTGCAGTGGCTACAAACTAGCGAAGCCTCTAGAGCTTTGAGATGTTAATGTGTTTTGTAGGGCAATGACCCCCGCCCATGCTAGACTCAAGCTGTACAGCTTTTGGACAAAATTACAAGAGAGGGTCTTATACTGTGACACCCATAGTTTTAATCTTTGTGTCACGTGACGGGGAATGGATTCCACCATTGGGGTCGTATTTGGGAGATTTGGACAGATGAGATCAATGACGGGTAAAAACTGTGGCTCCGAGCATGAAGATTATATTACCGATTACGTGTCATCAGGTCCCAAATGCTAGCCAACTGCACGCGTCAAAACAGAGTCGTGGTAAAATGTAAGGGTGTCACTCTAAACGCTAAAAACGCAGCAGTTGTCACGCGCCAGACACTATGCAGACTGGTTGAAAACTTTGGTGGGTAATCAGGGTATAAAGGGGGGGTAATAACTACAGAGATAGAGACGATTCAGCGAGATAAAAAAGCTACAGCTTAAAAAACGCTACAGTAGTGAAACGGCTGCAGATGGTTTACAACAAGCGTAGGCTTTTCTGATTTTAAACCCCAATACCATATGGATAACTAGAGTCATGTCTAAGAGGCAGAAGGTTTGAAACATCGGCCTACAGCATCCATTCAAGTTTGGTTGTGGCAGGTCCTTTAAATAGTGGGGAAAACAATACCCTTTTTCAAGACTGTTGTTGAAAATGCAGAGAAACTCATTCTGACAAGATTTACAATATTGTTAACATTTATTCATGTTGGCAGCCTCTGTACAATAATCTGTTGAAAATAAGGGACATAAACTTTGTGAAAAGGCATACCAGCGTCTCTCTGCGACGACTCTCTCCTACCACCGCAAAAAAATAATTTGCTCAATATTGATGACTTGATGAATGAGCTAGCGGTAAAAGTATGTAGCCCAAAGAAAGTAACTCCGGGGTGAATCCAAGAATATGAGCCAGCTGTCCCTGAAAAGCAATCCCATATTTTGGTCCCGATAGACCCACATAGTTTCTAAAGCTGTCATACTGTAGTTTGTATTCTAAAGCCTCCGTTTTGAGTAATTAGCCGAATTTAATTCTTCTAGGATCCTGGATATACCGTCATAATGTTCCCACTGGTATGGATATAGGTCTAAACTTTTCGTTTTAATATCGATCATACTCCGCTTTGGCCTCATGCTCTGAAAAACTGTTCCATTTTGCCGGGGTATTGAACTTCGATGACCCCTACTTCATACCATCCTTGAGATTTATAGTCTGAGCTAATTTTGTTTCTATAATTCCATATCTTATTCGGGGATAAAACAGAAGATGACGCATTACTGGTAATGTCACAAAAAAACCTCGTTGGTCATATTAGCGGTAGGTTGCTTACCCCCTACCCCGCACAAGTAGAATGATGTTTATGTGTTTAAGCATTAGATATTGACTCTCTGAAACCCAGGAGTTGAATTTGTCGGCCATCCTAGCCATTTAACCCAGCACCATTTTTCTACGCCCCTGTCTTTTTCTAGCCAATACTT
>JAXDDX010000890.1:0-18304 GCA_034670405.1 Hoplostethus atlanticus | reverse complement strand
GCTAGATATAGTATCCACTTTTGGCGTGGGAAGATCAATTTGATTTCAAATTTAATGAGATAGTGATCAGATAGGGCGGGCACATAAGAGGAGACCACTAAAGCAGAAACAGGAATGCCACGGGTCAGAACCAGGTCAAGGGTGTTGCCACCATGGTGGGTTGGTTCATTAACAAATTGAGTGAGGCCGCAAGTATCAATAAGATCTAGGAAGGCCTTACTGAGAGGATCGGTGGAATTATTCAGGTGAATGTTAAAATCACCGAT
The DNA here is from genome assembly GCA_034670405.1 of Hoplostethus atlanticus. Classification (NCBI taxonomy): domain Eukaryota; kingdom Metazoa; phylum Chordata; class Actinopteri; order Trachichthyiformes; family Trachichthyidae; genus Hoplostethus; species Hoplostethus atlanticus. Next base: position 18,038 of record JAXDDX010000890.1, on the reverse strand, counting down.
AATGAGAATATTATCAGCTCGGGTCACTAAGTCCGAAATTAAATTGGAGAACTCTTCTAAGAAGAGCGAATAGGGCCCAGGTGGGCGGTAAAGTACTGCTAAGTAGAATGACGGGAGATTCGTAGCTGTAGGGCGCAGAATCAGGACTTCGAAGGATGTAAATTTGTTGTTAGTGTTGGGAGTAAGACTAAGGATAGGGTTAAATATCAGGGCAACACCCCCTCCTTTTTTCGTCTCCCGGGCAACCTGAGAACTAAGAAAGTTTGGGGGAGAGGCTTCAATTAGAGGCAGAAACTCATTTGGCTTTAGCCAGGTTTCACAGAGACCCATCATGTCTAGATTATGTTCAATAATCAAATCATTGATCAGTAACGCTTTTGTTGACAATGATCTTATATTGATGAAGCCCACAGTGAGGCGTTCAATACTGCTAGAGTTTTTATCAATGTTAATGGCAGTATGCGTGGGTCGAATTTCAATTAAGTTGCTGTAATTTACTGTGGGTCGGTAGGAAATTTGACGGGCGCGGTGGGAGAAAGGCCACATACCACTATATTGCACTTATATTACCATGAGCAAAGAAAACAGGCTGCTATTGCTGTGGAGGAGCGATAACGTTGATCGCCATTCAACACCGTTGGTTGAGTAAGAGTAAATAATAATCCAGACCAATATGATTTTATTTAACAATATTTACATGTATTTCAAGTCGCACACAAAATCTCATAGAATGGATTTCTTGCATCCCAGTAGAACAGGGGAATTTCACGAGTCTCCTTGATGGTTTAGAACCCTACAGGTACCAAATATCTGAGGAGGCGCATGACTATAAAACAATCATCATAAAGCTGCTAGTCAAAACCAATTATAACATTAGTTAACTCATTTATTGGATAGATGTATTGTTTAAAAGTTGCCACCAAACCAGTATGTTGACATTCCAATACAAATATTGAAAGAAATCCAATGTTTTCATCATCTGTAACCATATAGTAATAGATCAATGCCCTCCTGTGGCTGTTGGCTGCAATGGCCAATGGATGATGGATATGTTTTGTGTATGTGTATTGTGTATGCATGTTTTCCCCCTCCCAATGTTTGGCTGTCAACATACAGCTAGATCACACTTAATTCATAATTCAGTAGGCCTGATTATTGTTTGTAGTATTACATCATACATTTTCTTTGGAAATTTGAACCACTCGTGAAATGTTTTCATCACAAACATTTCATAGTAAAACAAGACGTGGGGTCCCTAGTGATGGCTGGGCCGTTCTGACCTCACCTTCAGGCATGCACAATTCAAAATGTTAAACTGACAATATGCTAAACCCCAAGGCAATGTATGGTCCTGTGCCTATAGCCCAGCCCAAAATAGCAGAAAAACAATTGTTTTTAGTTTACACAATTGTTTACACAATTGCAACCCAATACATCTGTAATGGAATGATCCAGCAGGAACAGATTCATTTGAAAAGAATTAACTTTCATTGACAAAAACAAGTAAAGACTTTTCCCCCCAATTAAATATATGGTTGCATAGTGATTTTCTGATACTCATTGCAACATTTAGTAATCGTAGCACTTACCATTACATTAGCATCATTCAATATCATATATATCACAAATGTACACTTGAACCCCATGGATGGAACAAGATGGAAAAAACCCTACCTGAGTTGACATTTTACTCATGAATCCTAGTATGCTGTCAATGTCATTCTGTGCACACCATAGATTTCTAAAGCTTGGCATCTTTGATATAATCTCAGTGTAATATATCACACTAATCTTAGATTTACAACACAATTCACATTATGAAATGCGGAACAGCCAGTGACAACATCCCTCAGAGCAATCTACCACTGGAAAATAACAATTCACTCAATATCCTCATGAAGATTTTACATTCAGTTTGGATGGGATTGATATGGGATGGGAAATGGTTGTGGGTCAACAGTTAATGGAAGGGCTTGCTCTAATGTTTTGGAACATCTGTGAATATCCGCAGTCCATGCATTCCTTGAATCTCATCCTTGAGTGCCTGTGGATTGAAAATGCAGCAGCTAATGAATAAAATTCAACAATACTACAATAATAGCTCTATGTACATGTGACAAGACTAGATTCAAACCTAAATTTCCCAAGTATAAACATCTACAAGCCTTTTCACCCAGGTCAAAGGAGCTACTCTAGTTTGCCACAAATTGTGCATGGTGCATTTTTGATGATTTAGTATAGCACCAAGTAAGTAGGAATATTATTAATATTCCTACTTACAATCCAGAAGACAAAAATTCTCGTTTTACTTTGTGAGAACTCTTAATTGTGTCAAAATATCATCTTTGAGGTGAAAATAACTGGATAAAAAAAACCAGCCACAAACAGCAAGGGGGAATTACCAGACTAGCAATTTATATAGGTGTGGATAAACAGAGCATGCTTACCAAATTTTTATTTGGTCACACCATTCAAGAGACTGAGAGTATCCTACAAAGTTTCATGATGAAGAGACTATTATTCTTTTTGGGTTAGAGTTTGTATTATGTTTGAGTTTAAGTCTGTTTTGAAAAATCCTATTCAAATAAAATGTATTATTATTATGGTTACTCCATCACAAAACACATTGTAAACAAGTGATAAACGTTGATGAACACTTGTATAAAAGTTTAATTAAAGGAGCATTCTCTTTAATTCTCATGGCTGCATTGCTTTAGGCTGTCCAGTATTTGCATCACAATCACAAGTAATACAAAATAATGAAGAGTTTTACCTGATTTACCTGGCTTACCTGATTGACTAGTTGGTGCTGTTGAATGGTCCTTTTCCCTTTAAATTCATTGGACTCTATATGGATCTCATACATGGCACCACAACCACCTGAAGACAGCACAGGTTCCAAAAGGTTAAAATGTGTCTATATAATGGCATTTTAGATATACATATATACAACTCAGTCATGTCTGGACCTGGATATTTGTACTCTCACATAGCAGAAGGACACATTTCCATTTTCCTGCACACCTAGTGTATTTGTTTCTTTAATTGCAGGGGCAATTCTGCTGCAGTATATTTAAGAATGACAGGAAAATAGCAAAGGGGTTGAAAACTGACAAAGATTGTGAGCCCAAATTAGAAACTACAAACCAAACGTGATGCATGGTAGAGCTCAGCTTTTTCCTCTTCCTCTTGATGGAAGTAATTTTAGTATTACAGAAGCAAGTCCTAAATCCACCTTGGTTTCCTGTATTAATCCCATTTTGTCCTATATTTTATGACATCCTAATGGATGTAACAAAACTTATTTCTGTACTTGTATTGTCTGTTGTCAGTGGTTTCCTAGAATGAAACTTGTTGACTGATGAATAACAGGAAAATTCCTTGATGCTTTAATAAAGCTGATATAGTAGCACAGCAAACATCTATAAGCATATGTATGTATTAAACCATAAGTATGGATATTTCTGTAATATCAAAAATCATAATTATGTACATGATCATAATCCTAATTAAATCTTAATTGATATTAGGACCAGTCTTTGTAATGGCAAGTTTCTAAATTGCATTACTAGGTGAGATAAGATTTGTCCAGTTGTGATGTTTCTGTATGCCTTGCAGGGATTAATAATGTCAACAGTATCCACAAGGAAACACAGGAAAGACTTGGTGAGACCTATAAATGAAATGATAGAGGTTATATACAGCCTGGTGTCCTCCTGATTTAATCATTCCCTATTTCAGTATGTGGCAAATCTCTGGTATCACTAACACTGTTCAGTATGGTGCGTGGTGACCCATCGTCCTTGTCGTTCTACAGTACCTGATATATCCACAACTTTGAGTGATGCGGCTAGTGGGAACTTCTCTTTAAGTATTTGTGCAATGCGGACCTCTCCGTCTGTTTGCGACGACAGATATCTCTGCACCCGTCCAGGAAAAACAACCTACGGGACAAATACAAGGTGCAATGAGTGAAAGAAAGCTAATTCCGCTGTGGCAAGTAGTAAGCTGCTGTTAGCTAACTTAGCGTTAACATTTCAGCTGGTTTAGTTAAGTTTCACACACTATAAAACAACAGTTTATAAAACTAATTTACTCGATCAATGCGAAGAACTCGGAAAACGGAAATCATAGTGCCGGTCACGTTTTTGTGTTGCATTTGGGGTTTTTTTTTTATAGCGGAGCGTGACTTCTTCAAGGGCATTACAAAAATCCAACCCCGGTTAACGGCTGCCAGCCAGCGCGCACAAAAATTTTCTTCGGCAAAATATGCCCCAGACTCCGGGTATTCCGGGGTACAACTAAGCGAGCAGAGTTGCCCCCAAACTCGCTTTTAAAAGTTATCCCTTTAACGGAGTAAACGCCCCTTTTGGTTCGTTTTTAAAAGGGAAAAAACGGGGTAGTGTGAAAGCGCCCCAAAAATGCCTGTGTATGGATGCCACTGTCAGTTGCAAACTGCGGGTCAGGCATTTCACTGGCAATATTTCAATAAACTGATTTTTTAAAGGGGTTTTGGGGGAAGAATATAAAACCTATTAAAATTTCTGCAATTGGGGAAATGAAAAAAATTGGGGGAATTGTTTTACCCCCCCCCATTTAAACAACCCCCCAAAAAAGCAAGTGGATCATACAAAGAGGAATTGTGGGATATGGGACCCCCAATTTGGGAAAGAGTTGTGTGAGACAGTAAAGACCCTTTGAGGTGACACTAAAGAGTCAAACTCGGTCCCTAAAAATTTTTGATGAGTAGCGATGAAGTGATGCTAAAAAAAATATAATGGGAAAAAGGAATTTAGTAATAAAACTTTTTTATAACAACACCCAAAAATCTTATTAGTGTTCTTCTTCCCTGTATTTCAAATGAATGGACTTTTTGCCAGTCTATGTTGTAAGGGGCTGATCAGATAGGATTTAGTGAAAAAGGTGTAGGAGGTGAGATGAATGGGATGCGACACAGGTCAAGCTGAGAAATCACCCAAACGATTCAGCAAAGATGTGAGATGCGCGGGTTTGATCAGAACTACTCACCTACACTACATTACTTACACGACACTGCATGGCACCAAAACTTTTACACACAGCCCCCAATGTTTTCCCCAAATAACTTTAAGCTCTTTTAAAATTTCAGTAACTGGGAATGGGATGGGTGAACCTCCCGGGGGTTTTACCCACCTTAAGGGAAAGGGAAAGGGGGCAAAATGAAAAGCTTATTCCTCTGCAGGTTTGGAGTGCTACATTATTGGAAGCGGAAAGCAACCAGAGGGGGTTTGACACAGTGGCTCCAGCCCCCCTTACGACAGGGCCCGACCTTTTTTTTTGTGCCCAAGAAATTTTGTTGACCAAAAAAGGAACACTAGGAAGCCATCCTAAGTTAAGATGATCCTAAAAAGGAGATTAGTGCCAGAGTTGCTGACGTCGGCCCTTTAAAAACTGATGTTTCCCGAGTGAATGCAAAGTGTGCAGGTGCAAGAGCAGGGGATGAAAAATCGCGCTTTCCCATGCTGATTTTTATGATTCCTCACTCAGTGGGCTTTTTATGTGGGGAAGGACCCGAGATTCGTCCTGCCAAAATACCAGGGGAGCTTTGATGGCTCTGCATGAGTTTGTGGGGCTTTCAGCGTTCCTTCCATAGTGCCCAAGGTTGGGGTGGCGGGGGGAGGAAAACCCAGCCCTTTATTTTAATATGAAAACTCAGCAGTTCCCCCAAACACCTGGAGCCGGAGAGGGGCTGGTGGCTTGGGCCCTTTCACCCCCCCCCTCCAAACCCCCAACTTTATCTGCTGCTGTGAGGGTTTAAATGGGCCATGAACATGGATTCGAAATTGACTTCCCAAAGACGAATAGATTTTTTGTGATTGAAGCTATGATATATTACAGGAAAACAGAAAAAATAAGTGTTGAAATGTGTTTAAATTTTTTATAGTTATGATTTTTTAGATGGTTTGAAAATCCCTACCCCCTTTCAACAGGTAATTGTTTTAAAGGGTTTTTTTGTAGTAGGGTAAAGACCACATTTAAAAATCTTTGTGATCATGTATTATATAAAATTGATAAATCGATTAAAAATTTCAAGAATATGGGGATTTTGTTCAGCAACTATCTCTTTGGGGCAGCTTGGTTGTCCAGCAAGTTTCTATTGTGTTTACTGACTATTGTTAAAAGGGCAGGCACTTTTGGGATATCTCCCTCAAGCACGGGCACGATGAGAGATATTCCTTTTCCCTTGGGCTTTTCATAGGCTTGCTGTAGCTTGCTGATTTACAAATGTTTCTTTATTTCCCACACAAACAAATTACCTTTGTCATCCATTTATCCCTTTTATAGGGCCTTGGATTGCTTTGTTTTTTATGACCTCCTAAATTCACCTTAGCAAACATGGGGCCCATAAAGGTGGAAGAAGACCCTGTCTTAAAAACTGTAGTTAAAAATATTTTCTCTATTGTTTGAAAATGGAAAAGAAAAAAGAAGGGCATTTAAAGTTTCACATTGAAATGAGTTATTGTTGTTTTTGTGTCATTTTCAGGCCTCTCCTGGCTGGATGGTCAGTATCACTATAATAACTGGGTGGACAGTCCAGAGGGACAAGCAGCCTGTGGCAATCCTGAGACTTTGGGCTTCCAGTGGGAAGCGCAGAGAATTTTAGTCAGGAATTGAACTTCATATGCCAAATTTGGGATACATTTCTAAATAATTCCCAAATGTTGTTGTAGTATTAAAAAACCCATTTTGCTTGAAATTCTTAAAAAACCCTTATGATATATTTTTCCCAGATTCTGGGAGATCCCTTGCGTGTGATGGCCAAAATCTACTTTGCAATGTGGTTTGGTCAAGTTATAGAGTAGACGACAGCTTTTTATGGCCGTTTAAAAAAATTCACTACTTTTCCCATCCAGACTTCCCGGGCCCCATTACATCTACCCCGGAGGAGTGTAGCTGGATAGATGTCGGATTCAGTAACAGGTATAATAAAGTTAAATAACATTTTTTTAATTAATGTGGTTTTTTTAAATGTCATTTTTATCATGTTCTATCAAAAAAATTTGGGTAATGTGGAAAGTATGGTTACTCCTGTAATAAATAATTTTTGATGGGTTTAAAAGTGAAAAATTTTGTTTTGGGCTTTTTACATCTAATATAGTTCTACACCGGGAAACACGTCGTTAGCTTTAGTAAAGAAGCTGCTTTAAAAAAAACCCAGCTTTTTAACATCTAAAATCACCACAAAAGATGTATTTGTTTTGTGCTTTGTGTCAAACACAAACCACGATGTCCCTTGAGTGTGGAACAAAAGGATTACACTGAGAGAAGAGCTTTAAAAAACATCCCTACCTGGGAAATGAATAATGGGTAAATTTACTCTCCCCATGCATGTCAGTCTGTGGTTGTAATTACCAACTATTTTTCCAAGAAATAGTTGTATTTCTCCTTTTCAAAAAAAATTATGTTACACATCTCTGTTTAAAGAAGGTACTGTAAAAACTGTAAATACAAAAACCTTCATTATGGGGGGCTGTGGTCAGGGGGGAGAGCGGGTCGTCCCCTAATCAGAAGATCGGGGGTTCATCCCCGGCTCCCCCAGTCCACTGTCGAAGGTCCTTGGGCAAGACACTGAACCCCAAAAAAGTCCCCAAGCTGCGCCTTCGGGGTGTAATGTGTATAATGGTTGATTTTCCCCCCATGGCATTTTGGCACCCTTCATGGTAGCACCCTGCCATAGTGGTGAATGGGGGGAATGTGAATGTAGTGTAAAGCGCTTTGAGTGGGCGGGAAAAGACTAGAAAAAGGTATATAAGTACTCCATTTACCATTTCAATGTTATTGAAATATAGTGAAAATTTTTTTAATGGATTGTGACGAAAATCAAGATTTAAAAAATTATATTTTTAGTTTAGAAAAGTACATGTTTGATCAAAAATATTTCAACGCCCAATTTATTGTATCCACCCAGGTGATTGCCATGGGCTACAAGCCTGCCAGGGTGCAGCAGTTACCTTTTTGGTGAACCTGCCCTGGGCTGGGAAATTACCTGTCTGTGGAGTATCGCTCAAAGATGGTCAGATGCACCCCGGTTTCTTAAACTATGTTCTTCCACCATACATAGATTTGAACTGTCTCAAAGCTGTACATCACATAAGTTACGCAGAATGTAAGATATGACTGTTTAATCAATGTAAAAAACACCTCTCAATATAATTGCTTGCTATAAAGCTTAGAATAGCAGATGATTCTCAAGACAATCTTGAAGTTGATGATCAACTCAAAAGATTGTCTGGCTACAGGTCTAATTCCCAAGGTTGTAGTGTAGACTTACATGAACTACACTTAAATTTTTTGTTAATAGGTGGCAAGCACAAACCCCCCAGGGAAATGTTGAATTCCCATTGGAGCAAAACTTTTTCCCCCCCCCCCTCATTCAAATACATCCGTTTTTTTTTCTTTTCCCGGGCTCCCCTTGTTGATGCTAAACTGCTGTGCTTTATAATGTCACCATCACTGTGAAAGGGGTGCTTCAATTCCCGGGCAAACCCCCCTTACACTGAATGCTGGGGGAGGACAATCATTGATTCGTAAGCCCCCGAAGGGTGAGCAGGCTTGCAAAAAATTTGCCCGAGTCTATGTGAGAGATTGTGGATGTTAATAGAAACACGGATCTATATATAAACACTTATAAGAATACATTTTCATTTACAGAAAACTTGGATCTGACTATATCCATCATGTCTTCCATTGCATGATGGGAGCCATTTAAACTTTAACTTCACCTCTCTCCCAGGTTGGAAAGCAGTGTGATACACAAATTCACCCAACCGGGTGTTTTCATGGTTGGAGTGGAGTGCACTACCAGTGATTGGCATGTTACAGCTCAGAGAGCCATAACCATTCTGGAGCCCATTGGAGAGTTTGGTGTCATCAAGTGCTATAGCAGGAACTCGTTAACAGATAGCACCAAATGTAAAGCCCTTTCCGGCAACCCTTTCCAAATCCAAGTTGAGGTAGAGACAGGTGAGTAGATCAAAGATAGGTTGAAAAATGAAGACTTCTAATGTACTGTTCTTCAATAATTAGATTCCTTCCTGCTGCCATATAGGTACAAATGTGACCTACATATCCAAAATGTAGACCTTTTGGTTGCCAATTTATCAGTGGACAGAGGGACCACCCCCCACAATATTACAGTGAGTGCCAAGGTAGTGGAGCAGCTTGGACATGGATGCCACAATCTGACTCTGCATGCGTCTAATGGGGTCACAACCCATGGAGTGTCCACAGAGCTGCAGGTGTGTCTGCTGGAGCCTGTAGGAGGCCTGCAGGCCTCAGTAATAGCAGAGGAAGCGAGTGTCCAGACTCTGCAGATCTCATCCTCGGTATTTCCCTGGAACGGGGAGCCCCTGTGCAGCTTTTCTTCTCTCTGGCTGGAGACAGTGACACCCTCTCTGAGACTAGAGACATGCTGAATGATAGCTTCCAAACTTATAATTTCTCCATGCCAATTGAAGGTACCCAAAGCTTAAGACATACTATAACAAAATTAAAACAATCAGTAAATGTTATATGCGCTGAATACTCTTAAATACAAAACTGTTTTGGTATAGGACTTTTAGATGTGAAGCTACGAGCCATGAATGTCTTCTCTGCCATTGACGTGGACATGGATCTAAAGAACATACTACACGCTTGCCAGAATTACTCTGACTTTTCACTGGATGGCCATGGAAACACAGTATGTAGGAAATTATCAGCAGATGGTGATGATCTGTGCACTGTTAACACGTATTTTTCCCTCATTTCAACTTATTGTAGAAATGGGATGTAAATTGTCCATTCATCGGTATATATTGGTCTATACCTATTTCAGTTATAGCACTATGGCTGCAAACTCAACCTAATATATACTGGCTTTGTTTTCATCTTCAGACAGGTAATATGAGAGATCCTGGCTCTCATCACTTGAAAATCATTGATACTCCAGACACTTTAGTTGACTACTCTCAGAATGTGACACTGGGGGTAACAGGATTGGGGATCCTCAACTGGCAGCAAAGGGAGCACATTTGAATGGAAATGTGGTAAGAAGCACAATTCATTTTGATCATTTTATTATGTTATGTTATAATAGTTATAACTACCTTATCTAAATATATACAATCAATATCATTAAAAGTAATAATATTTGAAATAGGCTGTAGTAATAATTTATTGACTTTCACATCAACAATTCAACCCCATGGGGTCTTTGTCAGGTCACTGTGAAAAAGAAGAATTACTACTATATATAATCTCTTGTCTTGTGATCTCAACACAGTGATGTCAGTCCGATGTGCTGTCCCAATAGGGTCAAAACATTGATGTGAAAGTTAATAAATTCACTATTTGCGAGCATTATTCTTGTTCTCTTCTATGTTTTGTTTAGGCCTGCTAATCCTGTAATGATTATTTGATGTGTATCTTTATATCACAACAAAGTGTATTGTCCTCTATAAGTGTAGTTGTTGGGGTTCTATTTGAAAGATTCCCCTCTGCTTTTATCCATACAGAAGGAAACTGCAAATGCAAAGACACGACAAAGGACAAAACTCATGTTATTGTAAAAGACTTGCCTTCCAAATCCGTTTGAGATTTTCAAATACACTTTCAGTGTGAGGAAAAAACATGGTTTAGGAAATGGGTTGACCTTGCTTCAGCTTCACAATGCATCACTGTTACTCCAAAGGAATTCACAGATGTCACCATCAGGTAAACTGGGGACACTCACACCAAATACTCATTGTGTTGAAAGGTGTTGTTAATAATCTCTTGAGTAGAATAATTCTTTGACGATTTTGGTTTTAAACTGACTTTCATTCTTGCAGTTGTGATAATTGAAACCTCGATAAATGTGAACAACCATATAAAGTTAAGACTGACCTGTGTGACAACTTGCCCAGACATAGTTTGGTCTATTGAGGACCCCAAACCTTTGATGGTAAGTCTGAAACCCACTTGAATGGATTCTAAACATGTTCATGTGTCAAAGAACTATCATCAAAAGTTACAGTTTGTTCATTGATGATTTTCCCCTCAGGGTGACCTCAAAGACTGTTATACCAATGCAGGAAGAAGGCCACTTATTGAGAAGCAGGATGGTAACACTGAATACACAGTGCACAGCCAACATCTAATAGATGCTAAGGATGCATTACGCAATATCACTGTGATTGCTTATGGGTGTTTCTCTTCTCATACTCAGAAACAAACCACGTTTTAAACATTTAACTTTTTTTTTTCTGTGTTTGAATAAGTTGTTAAGAACATACTGTACATATTTATATAAATAACAGTAATAGACAATATCCATATGATCTTACTTAGCTCAATCAATATTTGTAAGCATGAATAATAGTAGTTATAGTTATGGTTGATGGTAGAACCCCTTTTGAATCCCAGCACTTTTCTGGCACACAGCCGCATAAAGGTTAAAGATATGCTGTTGTGTACATGCAATAGAGCATGTTTCCATTGTAAACAAGATAAATAAGTAATAACTATAGAGGTCTCAGTTATAGAAAACAGTGCATAACTCTCTCAAAGGCAGTGCATTGGGGACCGACATTGGGTGAGTCACTCTTTGTCTCTAGTTTTGTTTCCGTTTTATTAAAATGTTTCATTTCCTCTGATTTCCAAAAAGTACTGATTTGATTATTGAAAATGTATCTTTTTTCACAGACAAGAAGGAGCCAGGTTTTGCCAGGTACACTATTCCAATACCAGGTTCCATGCCAACTGAACCAGCTGCAACCTCACAAGTGACTCCAGGCCCACCTACTACCCCCAGCACCCCCTTCATGTAGCATCGCTCCATTGTCAGGAACAGTGCTAGACGCTTTCAACATCACCTGCAAAGCCAGCTCCTTCTGCTCCACAGGCTGTCTGTATTGCTTCAAAACAGACGGAGGTGAGAATGCTGTGCTCTGTGGTCTCTGTATCTCATTCACCTCCATACAAATAAAAATGCCTTATTTCATAGACAAAAAAAGAGAGTTGAAAGAAGAAAGGGAGAGGAGAATGTAGACAAAAGCTTATAGCTGGTGTTAAAAGCAAAGGACTAGATTTGGTGAGGAGAGGAGAGGAGAGGAGAGGAGAGGAGAGGAGAGGAGAGGAGAGGAGAGGAGAACAGCTTGAACTTCAGCAGCCTGAAGTTCACTCAGTTCACAAGGTCTTAGACCAAAGGGCTGGTGGGGATGAACAAGTAGGTCTAGTGGAAAGGAGGCATAGAAAGTCAAAGAAAATGAGAGGGCAGAGGAGGAGCAGAGGAAGAAAATGTAGATGTAAAGTGAAACTACTCACAGCGGCTTACCATTGGAAGTATACTCTTTGAGATGGATTTTGGCGCTTTGGCTGCTGTTTTGCAACAGATAATGCAGATAAATCAGTGACAAGTCCTTAAGGCTGTTTTGTTTCATTAAATTGCCTCGTTTGTCTTTCAGGCAAGCATCTGCGTTGCAGTTCTGCAAATGACGTAAAGTCTGTCTTCCTCCCTCTTGGAGATAAAACAACAATTACAGTTTGTCTGTTGTGGTGACTGTGAAAAATGGATACAAGAATACCTCCACAACTGCACCACTCAGGTTTGTCATCTGCCAGTAATCATGTATCTCAGAAAAAGAAGTTGGCCAAGAAGTCAATGTCAGGAAAACAAAATGTTCACTTGATGCAATGGGCTTGGAATCATTGAGATTGTCTGGTTATTTATCTTCCCCAAGGTACGGAAAAGCAACTCCAGTACCTCAGTGGAGGCTCTCCAGTCTGCGGTAGAGGATACTGTAACTCAGTTTACAGCAACAAGGTCTGCTTTCTGGCGAAGCACTAGGACAGATATTCACTTCTGTGTCTGATATGCTGAATATGGAATCTAGTGAAGATCAGAAGGAGGCAAGGAAGAAGGTAATGGAAGGTGGTGAGCGATGGGGTTTTGAAGTAGGTTGAGATGATTTTTAGTGGAGCATAACTTCATGCTGTGAAAAGCCCCATGATGTTAATCCCTGGTTCCTTCTTCAGTTGAGAGAGCAGATGCTGACCAAAATGACCACAGTTCTACTGGACTACCCCAGCAACTCCACTCAGGGAGTGCAAGTGACGGCCAGAGCAGTGGCAGGACTTACCAAGCGATCAGATGAGCTCAGTCCCTCTGCTCAAGTATATATATATATATGCACAGTATAATTCAATTTCACAAAAACATATATATTGTTACTGTACTATTTTGAAGTATGGAAAACACATCAACTATAATTGTTGTTGCATTTTATCTCCAGGAAGAAGCTAGTTTGCTGTTGGCAGACCTCGCTCTTCCCTCAACTCCATCAATATTAATCAAGATGGTGAGGATGAGGCAGAAGTGGTGGAAGCAGCTACGCCAATTCTTGAGGCAACCAGTAATATCTTAAATGTTTCATCAAATGTAAGGCCACAACCCCCACTGAGACTGGTAACACTATTGTTCTGTTTTTCCTCAGTCCCCAAGCACCCTTAATGAGCAACATACAATTTGTTTTTCCTCAGAAAAAAGTCTCAGATTTTCTTCTTACTGGAAATGAACAATGTTCAGAGTGCATTTGTTAAATGTGGAGAAAGCTCAACGGAGACCCTGCAATCATCAATACTGGTCAGATCAGTGTGTATGTCAACAGGTAAGTGGTGTTTGGGAATGGATAGAGTACGTACTTGAGAATAAAGGTTCCCTAAACTTTCAGTGTCTGTTTATTTTGCTTCTACCTTCTGCAGAATTATCTCCAGAAACCATGCATATGCAGAGTATAAATGTCCAGAAGAACACCTCCTCCAGATTTTCCTTCCCTACACTGCCTGCTAGTGTCCTTTCTCCAGAGGAGCCAGTGGATGTGAGAGTAAGTGTGTGCACATTGGAGGGATGCATTCAATGCATATAACTTATTTAACTTAAATTAGATCAGTGAGAAATCTCACACTATACAGGCTCCCAATGATGTCTCAAAGAACTCCCAACGGTTAGGAGAAAAATGTTCCTAAAACTAAATGTTCCTAAAAAACATTCAGTTTGTCTCAGTGTGATTTGGTTTTCCATATTGTTAAATGGAGAGCCCACATGTAGCCCAGATTTGGCTGATGTCTGTGCACCCTTAGGACCCATTTATAGCAATGAACAATACAGTGGCGAGATGCATCATTCACCCAAAAAAATGTGATCAGTGGTGTCTGATATCGCTTGTGACGGACAAATGAATGAATGAAGGTGTTAGCCAAAGCTTGATTCAGAGCCACTGTTTTGTATGATTGTTAGATTTTTTTCTTTATCAAAAGAAAAAAGCCTATGCCTACAGACCATTTTCTCTCCCTAACTTCCTTTCCATTACAGATGATGAGTTTTGAGAATAATCCATATTCTTGGAGCAAGGAAAACATCACTGGCACTGTGGGATCTGTCTCTTCTCACCAGAATAAATGGCACAGTCATTCCTGTTGAGAACTTGCCTGAGGAGATAGAGGTAATCTCTGTCTTAAAGATTAATCCTAAAATATGCAGTAAAAAAACAATTAAAATACTTGATGGGCAAAAAATACTAAGAATACATCAGTTACGGGGATAATATCAGTATCTTGATTGGTTTATCCCCTATATCGTGGTCATTCTCTATATAAGAATGCGTTTTTGTGGGGTTTTCAGTTTCTCTTCCAAGGCTTGAGTGGAGCAGGAGAACAGTACCCCCGGGACCTGGGCAATTTTCAGCACTTTAAATAAAGATTTTTCCCCTCACCGATGTAACACTGGGCTGAAAATGGAGCCTTGAAGACTTTCCTTTAAAGTGTTCTTGGGATAAAAGGATTACCCCAGCGATGAGAATTTACATACCCAAGACTCGGGTCCCTCTAGAAAAAGGGAAAAAGGTATGGGTTAAAACAATCAATTTGGGGGCTCAAAGCCTTTGAATCAAGCAAACATTTAAAGTGTGTGTGAAAGAGAGAGAGAGCGAGAGAGAGACTCCCTGACCCTTCCTTTAGCACTTGTTTTTTTTTCCCTTATTTGCCATTTGAAAAAAAGTAGGTTTTAACGTATTGCACTTTTTATTATTATTTTTTGACCTTAGCAGGTTTGCTCTTAGATGCTTTTGGGAAAGGAAAGCACATAAAATTTTGGTGATAGTAGTTTCTTGCCTATCTATGTTGAATGCATTATTGAAAGTCGTTTGGAAAAAAGCGTCTGCTAAATGACTGTAATGAAATATATGTAATATGGAATGACTGACTGGTGGGTTCTCAAACCAATAAGATAGGTTTCCCTAGTTTGATAAAACACCCCCCTTAAACCCAAAAAGGTCACAGGCCCCACCCCCACAAAGCCAATGTGTGGCTCTGAACTACCATATATGTGACAAAGTGTCCTAGCAAGACATAAACCCTGCATTTCTTTCTTAGTCGCCTAAAAACAGTATATGTGTGAAAAATATTTGTCATACAGAGGAGAAATACACCTGGGGCTGGGTCCAAAAAACAAACGGGAGATGCTGGACTGCATATCTTGTTGGAAGCCCATTGTGGGGCGGGGTGTCAAATCCAAAAAAGCCACTGTATTGCCCCTTCATCGCTGCTCAGTGCAAGTACTGGAAATGACACAGAGTCTTTTTGGGGGTGAAGATGGCTGCAGGGTGAGTGCGACAGAAACAAAAACCCGCGGGGTTTCACTCACTACACCCTTTGAAAAGCGAGCCAAAAAAGTGTAACCAGCTTCTTTTTCTATAGGTTGGTCCGCTCCCCCGACGAGGGGTCACTCAGTCCCTCTGTAACCACTTAACTTTCTTTGGGGCTCTTTCTTTGTCATCCCCAAAACCTGGGGGATGTGTCACGCACGCTGAACTTTTTGCCACTTTCACTAACAATCCTGTTGGTATGTTTTGTGGGGGCATTTTTTTTTGTTATCTTCTGATGGTTTTTTGGGGGCACCCCAGGAAAAGACATCCAGGACTCGGCGAAGGTAAGCCTAAAGGGATTTTAAAAATCTATGACAGAGTAGTAGGAGTTTTTCAACTTTGCTGGTCACACTGATTATGAAATACTCGCACATACAACTTATTATAATTACATACATAAATACATATTGCTGACATAAAAATACCACAAAACCCCGGAAAATTTTCTTTGGGCAGCGCAATGGTCAGCCCTTTATTCAGAACAACAATAACTGAAAGAAAACTATCAAAAACCCCCGCTGGAAGAGACGGTTCTTCTGGTTACAAACAAACATAATAACTTAAAATCCAACTTAGTGGTTGTGGCTGTCGCCGGGGCCCGTTCAGGATATTTAGCTGCAGGTGTTTTTAGGTGGCTGCTTTCCTTTAGTTCAATACCCCCGGAGCGAGGGCCAACGAGTTTGTAGCATACCCATCTCCTATAAAAATGGAAGGAGAAGGAGAAGAGGGCAGGGCCACTGGCCCGAGCAAGGCCACAAAGTCAAATAAAGGGTCTTTACAACAGTGGGTGCAGAAGGGCACCCTGTGAATTCATGTTTGAAGAAATTAGGTTTTTGGAGGCAAAAGGGGGGGCCCACCTGGTGCTTGTAGGTGTACCAAAAAAGTGGCCGTGAGTGTATGTGCAATTTTTTCATACTGCATTTGTCGCTATTTCATGTGTGTGTGTGAACAGAACGTTTTAAAATTAAGTCTACAAGCCTTTCATATAAATCCCTTTCATTCCTTCTTTTTTATAGGTTTGATAATAGTAGTATTGCATTAAGTATAGATCATTGAGTTTAAATTTTAAGAATTTCCCCTTTAATGTATGTGTTAACATTTCCCTTTTAGGTCAAGATAACTGGCTTGGGATAAACCCCCTTGGCTGAGTATCGCTAATGTTGAAAATTAGCACTGGGCACGGGGTGGTGCGTCCACCTCCTCAGGTCATGGGTCTGTTCCATGTAAGCCTTATTCAAGCTTAAAGGGGCCATAGAAACAAAACCTATCTGGTGTTTCTGTGGTGTGGGGCAGCTTGATGTATAAGTACACCTCCTGCACAGAACACTGTGGGGGCCTTATCCTCAACAATCCCCACTTACATTCATACTGTCTTGATTTAGGTGACAGTAACTCTGCTGGGTACAGAGGGAGAAAGCGAGCCACACCACCTGACAGACCCTGAGAAGCCTGTGTTTGAGAGGGGTGGGGTGGACATGTTCCTGCTGACCACACCCTTTTCCCTGGGAGAGCTGCAGAGCATCAGGCTGTGGCAATGACAACTCAGGAACACACCCTGCATGGTACAGTCAAAGTTAAGCTTGAGATTTTGCATTATTGTTAAAAAGACAGTAGATAATTGTTGACGTTTACATGCAGGTATATCAACAAAGTAACGGCGCAGGATCTGGAGACCGGACAAAAATGGCACTTTCTGTGTAACTCCTGGCTATCCATAGATATGGGAGAGTGTTCTCTTGACAAGGTTTTCCCAGTTGCCACAGAGATGGATTTGAAGAGGTTTAGGTAAGAGGAGCCACGGGTCTTGTAAGTCAAATTAGCAAGACATTTGACTCACTTCTGTATCATTCTCACTCTCTTATTTCATTGAATCAATTTTCTCATTCTTCTGTACCTTCTAGTAATCTGTTCTTTATGAAGACAGCAAAGGATTTCCGCGATGGCCACATCTGGTTCTCTGTCATTAGCCGACCTCCCTGCAGCACCTTCACCCGTGTACAGCGGGTGTCCTGCTGTTTCTCTCTGCTGCTGTGTACCATGCTGACTAGCATCATGTTTTGGGGCATCCCTACAGACCCCTCTGAGCAGACCATGGACCTGGGTGTGTAACAATTAACAAATGATTCAAATGGGAAACCTGCTTAGTTTACTAGAAACTAGAAACCAGAAAATTAAGACATCTGATGTCATTAAGTGGAAAATCTGGAGAATTTTACTTTCTCCCAAGACCCACCCTACAACTCACAACCCCACCCACCATGTTTCATTATGATCAAACCTACTATGGCTACCAAATGTATTAATAATGGAAAAAGGATGTCTTGGAGAAATTTCCCC
>JAXDDX010000889.1:0-18307 GCA_034670405.1 Hoplostethus atlanticus | reverse complement strand
AAGGCCCAAAATTGTATGATATTGTTGTATGTATGTTTAAAATAACCTAGATCTTCATACAAGAGTGGTATGTGCCAAATAACCCATAGAAAATGTTTTGTTCTCTGACAATCATTTCATTTCCAAGGGGCTTGCATTTGCTGTCATAGTTGTTTTTTGTTCTTATTACACTCTTATATATTTGATTTTGAGTGTGTGCATTCTATTTATTTTGGCTGTTTTGTCACGATGGAGGAGTGAAAATGAAGAAAAGTCATTTGAATCCCTCTTTTCCTGTTGCTGAAGGAATGAACGCCTGTCGGAACGAGAGGGAGATTCTGAATCTCTGGTTTTGATGCATTAGTGTGCCAAAATGGAAAAGAACCCATGAAATCATCTGTTTTTATTTATAGCGAAAGATAGCCGTAGCTAGTTTTATATCCTATTTTGCATCGTTAACATCTTTGCAAGTTTGGTTTGTCTCATTTAAGTTCAACCATTTTACCCAGTATGCTGAATGTGTCTCGTTCAAAATGGTTTTAAGTATTATGGTGGCAATTTTGGGCAACCTTCACTATGAATGTCAGAAAAGGGCATTACACTGTCAAAGATCTGGCCAGTCTCTACCACATAAATCCCCCTTTTCCCACAGTTTTCACCTTAGAATATTCTTTTAAACATCAGTTGAAATGTCCGAGATGACACAATCTGAAACTCACATCAACATTTGCTACATTGGAGAATCATGTCCGAAGGGAGGCAGGGACCCATGAGACCAGAAAAAATAAATACTAAACTAAACCACACTAAAGTACTAAAATGGACGTAATAGTTTTGGTGATCCATCTGTACTGTTTGTAGCCAACAGCCCTTCCAACATATGTAAAAGATTTCTGGTTATAAGACGTTTGATTCTGGACTGGGAAAACAAAAACACTTGACGATGAGTTTAAGTTCGTATTCCCTCTTCTTCATACAGAGAGCTCATTCCACATGGTCTACAAGGTAGCGATGCCATTTAGGGCATGAGGCATTTACTGTAGATAACTGTAGATAGTTGTAGGCGGTGGGACGGGGTGGAGGGGGGGGGCACTGTTGATCATAGTTGCCTTGATCCTCCTGGCATACTGGGACTTTCACAACTAGGCCTGATACTGTACTTTTCAAACTAGCACTTAAACCATATGGGTCCAAGCCATACATTGATCAGATGAGCAACCCGCGCTCAAAACGGAAAGGAAAACAAACAACTGAAGCACTGTAATTTTTCTTTCATGACAGCAGGTGGTCGTGCGATGCGAGGACTGCTGCATCATCTCACTTTTCTAAAGACAGAGGTCTTGTTTGATTCTACTGAATGAGATTTCATTCATGGTAAACATTGTTTTCCAACATCTGGTTATAAAATGCAATGGGTTTTTAGGTTGACTATATGTAGTAATTCATGTCATGTACTACTGTAATAAGTACGCACTGTGTAAAGCAATGGATTCACATTGAAATATTCCATTTAGCCAACTTTGGAAAGTATTCTGGCAAATGGTCACTGAAACATGGTTCAGCATAATAGAACATGGTTGCTGTTTTCCCCCCCCACTGTTACAGGATAAAGTAAAAAATATATACATATTGTTTCTTTTTAACTGTATAGTATTTTAAAGAATAAAAAACAATGGTGCATTTGTCTGAAGAAAAAAAATCATTGAAAAAATATGGGTTTAAATGGATGGTGCTTGTTTTGTTTGAATCTGAGTTGTATATCGCCTCTGTTATGTTTATTGAAAACAAACAAAAAAAGATATTGTGCATGACGTGTTTAGCAGTCATAATGATGTCCATTTGTGAAATGTGTATCAAATTGAAAAAAAATAAATAAATAAAAATAAATCCGTAGATGCACTTATTGTACATGTGGTTAGGTTAGTAGGTTTGACTTCAAGTTCTTGACTGCCTTACAAATGTATCGGGCAGGTGGTTCTGAAAGACATAGAAGAGACTTGTGGGAGAAGACATAATGAAAAAAAAAAGAAAGGATTGTAGAATAATATTGAACAATTCTGAAATTGCAGTTCTTTTGATGCTTGTGATTATTGAAGATGTACTTTAGAGAAATTTCATTGAAAAGATATGACTGATGTTAATTCTGTAGAATAGCAATGTATACCAAATGTAATCTTTCCAATGCTATGAAGAATTTATACATGAAATTGATATGCAATAAAACCTGTGTGCTTTTTAATTATCAGCATCAGTGACACGCTCCTGCAGATTCCTCCTCTACAACATCAGGAGGATTCGCCCCTTCCTCACTGACAAGGCAGCGCAGGTGCTCATCCAGGCTCTTGTCATCTCCCGCCTGGACTACTGCAACTCCCTCCTTGCTGGTGCCCCGGTGTCTGCCATCAGACCTCTGGAGCTTGTTCAGAAAGCTGCAGCTCGTCTGGTGTTCACCCGCCCCAAGTTCTCCCATACAACTACCCTTCTCCGTTCTCTACACTGGCTCCCTGTAGCAGCTCGCATCCAGTTCAAGACCCTGGTGCTAGCCTATAGGGCAGTGAAAGGAACAGCTCCTTCTTACCTCCAGGCTATGGTCAAGCCTTACACCCCTGCCCGACCACTTCGCTCTGCTGCCTCGAGGCGACTGGTTGCCCCGTCGCTCAGAGGTCCCTGCGGCCGATCTACACGGTCACGGCTCTTCTCTGTCCTGGCCCCGCAGTGGTGGAATGAACTCCCCACTGATGTCAGGACAGCAGAGTCGCTGCCCATCTTTCGCCGCAGGCTGAAAACCCACCTCTTCAGGAAACACTACCCTGACCCTTCCTCTTAGCCTTGCCTATTTGTCGTCAATTATGTGTCTGAGCTCTTGTTTATTGGCTCTTGTTCATTTGATACACTTATTTGTCTTAGCTCTTGCTTATTTGGTTCACTTATTTGTCTTAGCTCTTGTTTATTTGATTCTCTTATTTGTCTCATTTGTTTAAGATATAGTAGGTTGCTAACTTATTGCACTCTTACCTTAACACTAGTTATGCTCTTAGTTGCTTGTTTAGGAAGGAAATGCACTTACGATTTCTGGTGACTAGTAGTTTTCTTGCCTACCTATGTTGAATGCACTTATTGTAAGTCGCTTTGGATAAAAGCGTCTGCTAAATGACTGTAATGTAATGTAATGTAATGTAATTAAAATGTCAACCGTGTATTTGTGTGCTAAGAGTAAATTACTGTCCTTGCTTCTATGAATGATCAATGACTAGTAAACCTGCTTAACACATAGTGGATGTCAGATGAGGTAAGGTGAATTAATATATCATTTATCCCTTCTAAATCACAAGGTTAAAGGTCAAATATGGTGGGAGGAGTCAAACAGGATAGGTTGATTGATGTTGACCTGATGATTTCAGTCATTGTATTGATTTAAATGATTCATAATAATGAACTGATTGTGACTTTTGGCATATACTTTATTCTTTCAAAGTAAGAAATATAGATACAATATGAAAATTCTATTTTTCATACACTACCAGTCAAAGGTTTGGACAACTTACTCAAGGTTTTTCTTCATTTTTACTATTTTCCACATTTTAGAATAATAATAAAGTCATCAAAACTATGACATAACACAACAGGAATAATGCCATGACCAAAAAATTAAAACTAAATCAACTAAATCTTATATTTTAGATGCTTCAAAGTAGCCTCCCTTTGGCGTTAACGAGCAAAGGAATTTTAAAATTTTAAAGGCAACAATCACTATGTGTGCCTTTAAAATGATGATTTAATTATTGTGGTTCAACATTCTCCTCCTCTAAATTTCAAATTTCAAGTTGTAAATGAAAACTACTTGTTGGGGCATTTAAAAAAAAAAATGTTTTAATTAAGATTTTAGTTTTGAAAAGAAATTCATACATAGGCATGGGTCAAAACTGTCTTTCATATTATTGCAACAGTTGTTATAAACTTCCAGCTAATAATCATGGGAAAAGAGGAAACATATACTCCTCTCAGCTCAGTAGTTTTCCACTGGCTGTGACTATACTTATGCATATATTTTATTGCAGTTTACACTTCAAGCATATTATAAACACACTTACATTATTGTTTTCCATAACACTCCCCCCTTTGATCATATAAATGATCACATAGAGAAACAATGGTGTAAGTCCTGTCATGCCCCACATATGTTAATCAATCCCTCAGTTATGTTGATTAATTTCATTAAACATCAGTTAGAACAGTCTAATCAGTGTGACTGTCTGTTAAGGCAGCTAACATTTTTAAATTCTCAGTCAGTACTACCTTCGTCAGAGTCATCAAATGGGGATTCCCCTAATTTGTCATTGTTGTCACCTGTAGAATCATCATACATGCCTTTTTCAAAATCATTTCCTTCTGTAGGAACTTGTATGTACTGCCCCATAGTAGTTTTCACCATTTTGTCAACCAGAGATCTCATTATGGCAATACAGCAAGGTCCCACACAAGCTACACAACAGCATAATAAAATACACATCACTATTATTGGCATTAGAACTTTAGCAAGCTTTGGTCCAATCCATCCAAACATACCACTCAGCCAACTAAATGGATCCCAATCTGAACTGATTCCTCTTTCTTTACTCATTTTATCCCTAAGGTCTTTTATCGTTTCTATGGCAAGTGAAAGCGAGCCATTCTTGCTACTCTCATCTGGAATGAACGTGCAGCACGAATCGCCCACGATAGCACATACCCCTCCCTCTGCAGCATTATACAGATCTAAGACAAACCTGTTTTGCAATGTCATCAAACGGTTGGCTCTCAACTCACTCCTTATACCGGTCAATGCATCTACAGTGCTATTCATGAATTGCATCGTATCGTAGCTTATAATTTGCAAGTGTTTAGCATTATCTGTGACTTGGATACTCAACCCTGATGCAAACACCATTTCTTCCTTTACCAAAAAGTCTGAACTCAGCAGGAATGTGATCCACAGAGGGAGCATATCAGTCTCCCCAAGAGGCCCATCTCTTGACGCGGCGGTGTCCATTGGTATGAGAGTCCAGGGAATAATGTTTTCATTCCTCATTGTCTCAGTAGAGTTATACAAATTCACATCCAGAATCGTGGCCAAGCACTCTGAGGTGCTGTGATTGGTAGCTTTGGGAAACAGAAAGGTAGGGGAAGTTGTTGAGTGTGGCATCATTGCAAACATAACATGGTTTCTTGTCATTCCCAGTTTTCCCAATAGTATGATTCATGAATCGATACCACATGTTACTTTCAAACGAGCTGTAGTCTCCTCCGGTCAGCCATGACGTATTGAGCTGGCGTATGTCTCTTTTCTCACGGAGGTGTGTGTTGTTGTTGGAGTGTCTGTTATTATAGTCCTGCCGTAGGACTGGTGGTGGTGTATCACTGCTGTTACCTTGAGTTTTTTCAGGCACATGCTCCAATGACCACAGGAACACAATGATGCTGAGTGTGAGCAGGATACATATACTGCCACGCATGCTGCACCCATGTCGCCTGAAGGGGTGCCATGGTCGTGGTCTCTCCATTGTCCGTCCACCGCACTCTGAGTAGCACCTATACCACAGGTTGTCTCTTCTTGTGCCAGGCCGGTAAGACGATGGGTCACTATAAGAACACCTCCCCCTCCATAACCTGGACTTTCCCCTGCGGCGGTGAGCGAGTTTCAGGCACAATTGTAAATCCAAGTTGCTCTCCGATGAAAGGTTGTCAGTAGCACCTGGTATGGTCCTTGCCACCTGGGATGGTTCCACCTCTTCCTCCTGCAGTCTTTGATCACCACCCAATCTCCGGGTTCAATGGAATGGAGTGGTCCCTCAGCTGGTGTGGGGAGAGCGGCCTTCACCTGTGAATGTATGAGGCTTAACAGCTTAGAGAGGTTAGTGCAGTAGGCCAACATGCTACCATGAAATTCCTCTGTGTCTAGTGCTTTTGGCCCTAGTGGAGAACTGAGCCCAGTCTCCATTGGTCTGCCTGTGATTATCTCAAAGGGAGATAACCCCGTCTGAGTGTTGACACCCCCCCCTCATGCTATAATAGGAAGTGATCTTACCCAGTCCAAACCTGTTTCTGCACAGACTTTTGTCAATTTGTTTTTTAGAGTCCCATTTGCTCTTTCCACTGCACCTCCACTTTGTGGGTGGTATGCACAGTGTGTTCTCAAATCTATTCCAAAGAACAATGACACTTGTGTGATTATATTATTTACAAAATGAGTGCCATTGTCACTTGAGAGTTTCTTTGGTATTCCCCATCAGGGAATAATCTCTCTCACCAATGCTTTTCCTGTGGGAAAAACTTCAATCCATTTAGAAAACATATCAATTATGACCAGACAGTACTTTTTCCCTTCACATAGGCTTAACTCAATGAAATCCATCATTAGATGATCAAATGGTTGATCTGGTGTTGGGTGGCTGTGTCTGTTGCCCTCTGCCAACATTGTTTTTTGCACAAATTACACATTTTGAACAAAGTTTTTGTGAGTAATTTGAGAAGCCTGTCTGTTCATAGCTTCCACCATCCCCCCTTTTGACACATGATCCTTTCCATGTGTCAACACTGCATAACAATGAAATAAACATTTAGGGAGATACGGGTTCCCATTTGGACCAATCCAAACATTATCAACATATTTACAGTTATTTGTCTTCCACCCCTTTTTTCTTTTCTGGGCTTCAACCAGTTCTGCAAAGGAGACAGTTGGGGTTAGATCTTGTTTTTGCATGAGTTACAGGCAAGGCTGGCCAGATTGGGCAGTATGCTTTCGCAGCATCCGCTCTGGCGTTGCCTCGTGACACTTCATCTGTTCCACTTGTGTGAGCAACACATTTGCAAACAGCAATTTCTGTGGGGAGAAGAATAGCATCCAAAAGATTGTTAATTAGTTGTGAATGCATTATGGTTTTTCCACAATGTACTGAAATCATGCACCACGCCAAAAGCATATCTACTGTCTGTGTAGATAGTCACTGATTTTCCCTCTTCTAATATACAAGCTCTTGTTAGAGCAAATAGTTCAGCAGCCTGTGCTGACAGGTGACCTGGTAGTTTTTCTGATTCAATGATGCCGTGGTTGCTGACTACAGCATAGGCTACCCATGGCTCACCTGTTTTTGGATTTCTCTGAGCTGATCCATCTACAAACCAAATATGGTCAGCATTGGACAGCGGTGTATCTTTTAGGTCTAGGCGTGGTGACGTGGTTTCAGCAATTGCATTCATGTAATTCAAATTCCGTGATATTGTCAAATGATTAGTTTTTGATTGCAGTAACACTGTTGCCACTGCATGTGGAAATAACACTTTCAGTGGGCTGAAACCTACAATTGGTCTCGATGCCAATACAGCAGTTGCAGCCGCAGCTACCGAACAGTGGGGCAGTCCTCTTGCTACTGCATCTAATCTTTGGGAGAAATATGCTACAGGTTTCAATTTACCTCCATGCTCTTGTAGCAACACTGATGACAAAGATCCTTCTTTTCCAAATGGTATGCCATTTGGTTGAACTGTTTGTCTGGATTAGGTAAACCTAATGTGGGTGTGGAAGTCAGAATCTTCTTTAACTCCTCAAAACTAGTCATTGCTTCTTCAGTCCACGTGACGCAGTCAGTCGGTGCTAAACCATGGTTATAAGCTATATCCTGCAGGGGTTTTGCCAATTGTGCATATCCAGAGATCCACTGTCTACAGCCATGCGCCCGAGGTTAATATTATTGCGGCCCTTGGTTTAATTTTTATTGTCATAGCAACTGCCAATAAAAATATAATATTCTCATTTCAATGAACACAAACCATTTCTAAACTAAATTCTTAATGACCACAAGATGGCGATCGTGCATACTGTGCTTATTTAGCAATCGTGGGATCAAGAAGATAAACAAACGATGATCAGCGACAAAAACGCTCGGCGCTGGCACTCCTATTTGGCAAGCGTTGCCGTCGATTCTAGCGTCGCTGCCGCCGTCGGCGTTGTGCACCTGGCCACAGACGCTGGGAGAGTCCCTGGCGCTGCGCTCAAAGTTCAACTATAATCAACTTTGACATTCGCGACGCTGATCTCTGCGACTCGAAACCAATCACAGCACAGTTTGATACCATAACCGCGAAATTAAAAAAAAACAATGGAGTAGAAACTTGTTTTATGTGTGTCGGAGCATCCCGAGTTATACAACATGACGCTTAAATCATACCACGATCTGACTAAAAAGTCTGTGGCATGGAATGATGTCAGTTTACAGACGGGACTACCAGGCTGGTTGACAGCTTAGTACAGGACGTATATGCAGCCAGTCTATATTCACTTCTATGGCTGTGCTAGTATGATCATTGGCGGTGTGGTTAGCTACGGCTGATGCTGATGATGATGAAATTGAACTCCACTCTATTCTTTCCTGAATGCTGTCATTTTAAAAACTCGACAGTGTGAAAGTAATGAATGTAATGTAATTCTCCTGCCGCTGATCATGTGAAGGCGTCTCAACCTGGTGTTGACGCCGACGCTTTGCATAGATCATGTGAAAGCCCCAACTCCCAAGTCATGGCAAAACCGGCAAAACGTAACATTTCTGATGAACACAGGGTATTTCAAAAAGCATGGGAGGAAGAATTTGCTTTTGTTGAGGTAAATTGTTAAAATATGTTCTCATATATTTTTGTTATAAGCTATTATTTTAAGTTGTCTTATACTTCTGTGTTAACATTGTATGCTCCTGTATTGTTTTAATTTACTACCAGAATTATTATTTTTTTGTAAGCTTGTACTTCCTGTTATAAGTGACGTATAACGGTGATTTGTCCCTTTTTTAGGACACTGCGCGGTCATTTTGTGTGTGTCAACAGTTTGTTAAAATTCCGTAGCAACTGAGGCTGTACAGGTGCTATGAGGACAGAGTTAAATAAAAAGGACGTTTATTAAGATAATGTTCTACGTGACCTCTTTGTTTAAGTGGACGACGAAAGCATAGTGAATGTAAATATGGATGAGAACGAAGCTGCTGAAAATCGAACATAAATAACAAACCAATGTGCCTTTGCCAGAGAACAATAGCAGTACCAAAACGGGCAAACATTCACATCACCATGATGGCTATCACGGTGACTTGGAATTACATATCCATCTGGGAATCATTTGATATACTCAGACCTGATTTCAATTTAGTATGCCTATATTTATTTTATTAAACATTCTTGTGATTTATTGCAACAGCAATCTAACACTTTTACATTTAGTGAATAAAGTCTACTTATTGTCATTTAATCATTTGATATCCATATGGCTTGAAATAACACTACAAAATAGTTTTATATGACCAAAAAATTTGCGTTGCGGCCCTTTGACACAGCTGTATCTGGCCCTTGAGCTATGTAAAGTTGAGTAGCCCTGGTCTACAGTACCCTGTCATGCCAAGGAAAGCCATCACTTGTTTTTTTTGTTTGTGGCTTTGGTATATATTTTTTTGGATTGCTGTTATTCTTTCTTCATTCAGCTTTTTCCATTATTTGATATAATGTGGCCTAGGAATTTAACTTCCTCTAAGGCCAGCTGCACTTTTTCAGGTGAGACTTTATTTCCTGTTGCAGCTAGAAATTTCAATAGTACCACTGTGTCTTTTTCACAGGCTGCTTTTGTTGGTGAGCAGACTAGCAGATCATCTATTTACTGTATCAAAGTGCTCCCATGTTCAAATTTCAGACTTTCCAAACATTTACCATTAAATTTAGATGCAAACCAGAATTGTGATTATTGTGCCACTGGAATACTAAAGAATGCATTCGCTAGGTCGACCACACTGAAGGATGTACTTTCTGGGGCTACCTGTCCCAGCAGTGTGTATGGATCCACTACAATTGGAGCTATACACAAGTTACACACACTGCCCCTCTTATGCACACACACACACACACACGCACGCACGCACGAACGCACGCACGCACGCACATAGTGACTACACATCATTTACATTTACATATTTTCCACATATTTATGCTATTGTAAATAGTGTTGCTTCTTATTTTACTGTAAATATTGTGCTGCTTTTTATTGTAAATACTGTGACTGTTGTTGTTTTTTCGCACAGTCCTGTAAAGCATTGCCACTTCTCATTTCACTATACATCCTGTATGTGTATGTGACAAATAAAGTTCTTGAATCTGGAATCTGGAATCCCTTACCCTTTTCAAATCTTGGACAAATCCCCAAACATCTGGCTTGCCCTCAACTGGTGTGGAAAAAGGTGAATCTGGGAATGGCACAATTATTCCTTCTTTCACAGTGCTTTCAAAAACTGCTGTGATTCCCTCTATCGCTTCAGGTTTGAGTGGATATTGTGGTTGGCAAGGTCTGTGTGTGGACTTGGGTGACACTACCAGTAAATGTACAGTATGGTTTCCTGTACACATTGCCATGATACACAAAATGTTTTTAAACGGGGTGAGTATAGCACAGGGTCCTACCCACACCCAGGGTCCTACCTCCTGACATGTTCGACACTCAGATTTTGCCAACGAAACATGGGGAGCGGCGCCCCGCACAGAGTCAAATTTCTCTACCTCAGGACCACATTTCACAGACATTGCACAGAATTCATTATTCCAATAAACATTCAAACCAGTCAGCAGCCCTGATGTACTATCTACTTCAAACCATTGTTTTTCCTCTCTCACAACCTAAGCAGTACAGTGCAATTCTTCAATTGGCATAAAATCCACATTGTTCTTCTTTTTTTTTTATTGCTCAGTTCGAACCTTTATCCATCACTACTCCTTACACACTAACATGCTTTTCACTATTTCTAATAACTTTTTTATGCCATCATTGCTGCATTCTAGGCACACATCAAACCTCTAGCCATTACATTTACAGGACACACATTTGAAAGCAGAAATGAATGTGACCTCTTTTTCTTTTCTTTTTTTTCTTCAGGATCAACAACACTCAGGGGAGCCATGGAAGGCTCTTTTGTAATCACCCCTCATGCTCCTACAGTATGAGTATATCTACCGCTTAATTTCAGCTGAGAACTCTTTGCTTCTTACAGTTTTTTTCGATTGCTTTGACTCATTTTGCACAGCAGAATTTCAATGTACAAAACTCAAAATGCAAAGTGCCAAACTGACTTTCAAAATTCATACTCTAAGACACTACATCCTATGCTGACATACAAAGTGCCAAACTCTAAATCATCTGCTCCATCCTCAGAGTACAGCCACCTAACATTACAACAATGTTCAAATGCTTATTACTACAAATGCAGGTCACTAAATCAGTTCATCAGGTGTTTGTAGTCATGTCTCATTACTTCCAGCAACCTTGCCCAGGTGAGTAGCATTGCAACACAATTGATAATCTCATCACCAAAACATAAAAGGCTGCTTAGAAACCTGAATGGCAGTTTCTGACAACATGGAGCCGATGAGGCCGATTCTGTGGCCAAATGCAGCAGAGAGGCAAAATGCTGCTTAAGCACTGAAATGCATTTCTTGTTTTTTTTGTTACTGTAATTTTTGCTTTTACTGTTGTTTTTGCTTTTCCTGTAAAATTCAGTTGAGTTTACTGCATTACTGTATGATTTCTTTCATATCTTTCATATACAGTAATCTACTGTAATCTAATATTTTGTTTGTCTTCCGTAAAAACACAAGCTATATATACCTCAGTCTATCACAGGGGATCACAGGGGATGCTTGCTGTACTTCATTTGAATTACTTATGAGGAAATTACTCTTGCATAGTCTTTTTTGATGACAATTATTTAGTGTTTGACAGCATTATTTGATAATGGCCATTGTATTTGAAAATGCACCAATAATTAAACTTCAACGATGAACATATCCAATGTTCTGGTGCTATGATAAACTTTTGCATATAATATTCTCTCATTTGACATTTATTTATATTTTGCATGCTATATTAGATTTTGAACCCAAAATGAGCAGTATAGCATTCTGTGTTAAGAGTTTTGCACATTGAAACTCTGTTGTGCAAATTGAGTCAAAGCAATCGAAAAAAACGGTAATACTGAGGTTGTTGCTCCTGAATCAACTAGGTAATCCAATATACATTACACCTAATGGTATGTGTTGGACTAGGTTAGGCAATTTTTCTTTTTGAGGGCTTATTAATTAATTTAGATTTGTACTCATCTGTTGCCGTGACCCTTCCTGTCTCCGCAAACCGTCAGTCCTCCTCCTCGTCTCGCCCCCCCCCGACTGGAAAACTGAAAAGTCTTTTCTCTTGTATGACTCTTCGTCCTCGTCTTTGTGGGGGCACGTCACGTGCCCAGTGATCTTTCTTGCCACAGATAAAACATCCATTGTCGATAAAACATCCATTGTTGATACCTCTGCCCGCGACCTCTGCCTCTGCTTGGAGCTCTGCCTCTCCCCCCCTTACTCCTCGTCCTCCCCTTTGGTAGCCTCTGTCTTTGCCTGTCTGCTGGCCGCTACTGGCTGTATCTGATTTTCCAACTTCTTCGTCAATTCTGGCGGTGAGCCATGAGTCCTGGGCAGGCTGCTGCACTCGGGCTAGTAGGGGTCAAAATGTCAGAGAGAAAAGGGTTTCTATTTTTCTCGCCGTACCTCCTCCTGGAGGAAACTGGTGACCCCATGATATCGAGTAGGGGTTCCAGATCTGTCAGGGAGGGGTAGATGGCAGGGATGGCAGAGGCCATCCATTGTGGGTTTCCATCAGATCTTTTCTTCAACTTTTTCAATTCACTTTCCTTAAAACTACCATTCTCAGGGAAGTCCCAGTTCACACCATTATTTCAATTGTGCACAAACCCAGTCACCCTTGTCATGCTTACCACACATTACCTCTCTGGAATCTGGGGCCTGTTCCAAGAAGCAGGTTCAGCAAACTCTGAGTCTAACCCTGCACTCTGAGTTGATTCATTCCGAGATGGCCAAGTCTGAGTTTTCGGTTCCAGAACGGCTGATTTGAGTTAGTTCAATCAACTTTGAGCATGTTCACCTTGAGTTAAGCGCGTGCGTGACGACAATAAAAAGCCATCATCAATGGAGGTCCGATACTACGATTCACCATGGCAACCAGCAAGCAGAAGGGTCGTAAAGGAGAGGGAATTGGCGTGGGAGAGAATCGCTGCCCGAGTCAATGCGTACGTTTGAATGCAGTAGTGTATTCATTTAACATTTAACCACACTTTCTTATAATATTACCTACATGTGAGAAAGTGGTGGAATGCTATTGGAAAAAAATATCTTCATTTAGGTGCAATCCCACGGGCGCAAAGCGCTCTTGGCAGCAGCTGAAAATGAAATATAAAAACATTACAATAGAGTCATTTAGCAGAGGCTTTTATCCAAAGCGACTTACAAAGGTGATAGTTAACACTATGTGGGGATCGAACCCACAACCTTGAGAGTGAGAGTCTAATGCTCTACCAACTGAGCTGTCTGGACCAGACATACTTCACATGGTGTACTTGGGGCGGCAAATTAGAAAGGCAGATCTAGAAATGTAATTCCTGGAACATAAGTTAGAGGTGGGTGCATGGTCACAGGTGAAATGTGTTGTTGGAACAATATAAAAATACTAACTGTTGCTTTTGTATTTGTAGGATATAAAGAAGACCAAATGAAATGTGTCTTTATTTGACTGCTCGGGGTGGTGGTAGCTTAATCCGTGAACTGTAAACGGCATATTATATCTCGGACAGCTCTTCCATCCTGGACATAGAACATCTAATCGGGGTCTCAAAATCCTCTCCCGACATAAGGCTATGCGAATTACTTCCGCTTGGGATTGGGTTACCGAGGAAAGGACACGCCATGTCCGACAGCTGCTTCAGGTTCAGCAGAGGGAGGAGACAGGGAGAAAGTCAGGGTTTGTTCAAGAAAACCTGCCAGCGAGCAGGTTAGGTTCACAGAGTCAGTTACCATGGTAATTGACTCAGAGTTTGAGTTACCTCTCTTTCTGGAACGGAAAACCCAGAGTTTCCCTCATCTCAGGGTTAACAAACTCAGAGTTTTCACTAAACCCGCTTCTTGGAACAGGCCCCTGGTCTTTAGGCTTGCTTTTGTTTTGTCCCATATATATATATATATATATATATATATATACACACACACACACACACACACACATACACACACATCTTCTAAAGTACTTCTAAAGTTTTTATTATTATTATTATTAACTCTCAATCAATTTGAGAATCTCAATCAATTTACCTTCTCAAGTAGTACCCATTATTATTATTTTTTATTTTTTATTCTCAATCAATTATGTACTGAAGTATCTCTTTTTTATTCTCAGTCAATTTACTATTCAACAATCCAGTTTTTTTTTAAATATATATATATATTATTGTTGAATTCAAATCATCCAAAATAATGAAATTATCTCATGTTGTTTTTTTTTTGTTTTTTTTCATTGAATTCAAATGTTGGCATTTAATCTAATTACCCACGCATTCAGTGAGGACCAAGCCCTCCTGCGACTCTGTCACTTGTGTTTTCAGTTCACGTAGCGACCCTCTCTCTCTAGGTTAAGAAATGCATTATGTAGAGACCCTCTCTCTCTAGGTTAAGAAATGTATTTACGTTGAGACCCTCTCTCTCTAGGTTAAGAAATGCATTTACGTTGAGACCCTCTCTCTCTAGGTTAAGAAATGCATTATGTAGAGACCCTCTCTCTCTAGGTTAAGAAATGCATTATGTAGAGACCCTCTCTCTCTAGGTTAAGAAATGCATTATGTAGAGACCCTCTCTCTCTAGGTTAAGAAATGCATTATGTAGAGACCCTCTCTCTCTAGGTTAAGAAATGCATTATGTAGAGACCCTCTCTCTCTAGGTTAAGAAATGCATTTACGTTGAGACCCTCTCTCTCTAGGTTAAGAAATGCATTATGTAGAGACCCTCTCTCTCTAGGTTAAGAAATGCATTTACGTTGAGACCCTCTCTCTCTAGGTTAAGAAATGCATTTACGTTGAGACCCTCTCTCTCTAGGTTAAGAAATGTATTTACCTTGAGACCCTCTCTCTCTAGGTTAAGAAATGCATTTACGTTGAGACCCTCTCTCTCTAGGTTAAGAAATGCATTTACGTTGAGACCCTCTCTCTCTAGGTTAAGAAATGCATTTACCTTGAGACCCTTTCTCTCTAGGTTAAGAAATGCATTTACGTTGAGACCCTCTCTCTCTAGGTTAAGAAATGTATTTACCTTGAGACCCTTTCTCTCTAGGTTAAGAAATGCATTTACGTTGAGACCCTCTCTCTCTAGGTTAAGAAATGCATTATGTAGAGACCCTCTCTCTCTAGGTTAAGAAATGCATTTACGTTGAGACCCTCTCTCTCTAGGTTAAGAAATGCATTTACGTTGAGACCCTCTCTCTCTAGGTTAAGAAATGCATTTACGTTGAGACCCTCTCTCTCTAGGTTAAGAAATGCATTTACCTTGAGACCCTTTCTCTCTAGGTTAAGAAATGCATTTACGTTGAGACCCTCTCTCTCTAGGTTAAGAAATGCATTTACCTTGAGACCCTTTCTCTCTAGGTTAAGAAATGCATTTACGTTGAGACCCTCTCTCTCTAGGTTAAGAAATGCATTATGTAGAGACCCTCTCTCTCTACTAAAGTTCCATAAACCTCATTGTTTTGGCAGGAGTTAAGTAGACCCGTCGGCCGTCAAACCTTTAACTCTTCTAAGTGGGACTCAGCTCCCTTTTTATTACAAATAATGTGGTCTCACCTGATTCTTTTTCTTTGGGATACCGTATTGAGAAGTCCAAGATCTGCCCGTTCAGGCGCTTCTCACCCCGGTGCGTCGGCTACGATCTCCACCTGGGGGGATTTTAGCTCAGGAACCCAGTCCAGCCGTGCACGGTTGACCTATCAGCAACATCTCAAGGAAAACTCAAGTTAGGTATCCTGGACGAGCCCCCAAATTGTCGTGGCAATTTAAAGTCAATTGCTGTGTCTAGTTGGTGAGAACAGCTCAATAAAGCTATAACACAATGTATGTCTCAGAGGCCTTTAATGCTTGCAAGCAGGTACAATACCTTTCGCAACCAAGAGGGTTGTTCTGGGTAGAGAGCAAAGACAGGTTACATCAGTCAAGCTTTATATACACCTTTCTAATATGCTGAGTCATGCTCAGCCACATATCTCTTACACAGTTCAAAGCAGTTTAATGAAGGCAAAGGAATCATACAGTGCACAGACACCAAGAGGAACAGGAGTACTTTCTATCATAGTTAGAACATTCTGGTCTAACTCCCTACGACTCATCCTGCGCTCCCAGAAACTGCTTGTGTCCTTGACATTCCCAACAAAACTGTCTTTCATATTATTGCAACAGTTGTTATAAACTTCCAGCTAATAATCATGGGAAAAGAGGAAACATATACTCCTCTCAGCTCAGTAGTTTTCCACTGGCTGTGACGATACTTATGCATATATTTTATTGCAGTTTACACTTCAAGCATATTATAAGCACACTTACATTATTGTTTTCCATAACACCTGCCAACAAAAAAAGATGCTGCACTGCATCATAGAGGGATGTAAACATTGTTTCCCTCTCACATGGTGAACAGCAGATGTCCACTGAAGGTGCTGTGGTGATTTCTATTGTCATACATCCTTGAGTTGTGCCAGAGACGCACAAACACGACGTCCCCGACCTCCAGAAGCAGTGAGGCGCCATTAGAGGAAGTTCCATAATAGGATGGCTGATACTCAAATGCCATAAATACATGCTGTCCATTCTTGACCAAAACAGCACCCGAAGGATGTGCAGGATGTCCTGGTGCACCGATGTAGATCTGGAAGTGGTAGGCACCTCTCACAGGCGCAATGAACAAACCTGTAGAACATTTTTTGTCTTTTTAAATGGAGAATCAACTGATGCCAAGTCAGTCAAACAGGTTGACGTCAAATTCATTGCTGAAATAAATGAGTCTGTAGTAATACCTGTGTTTGGGTTGTAGGCATTTCCAATGTTTGTGGCGATGTATCTGTAGACCAGAGGAGTGTGTGTGTTAAAGGGTCCCACTATTCCCGAGCCTGAAGCCAACAGAGAGGCTGAGAAAGCCACCTGCTTGACTGAGAGAGAGCAATGAAATTG
The DNA here is from genome assembly GCA_034670405.1 of Hoplostethus atlanticus. NCBI lineage: Eukaryota > Metazoa > Chordata > Actinopteri > Trachichthyiformes > Trachichthyidae > Hoplostethus > Hoplostethus atlanticus. Next base: position 1,229 of record JAXDDX010000889.1, on the reverse strand, counting down.
TTTTACTGTGGCTGAGATTGAAGCAATGTGATTGTTACAAGAAAATTAAGAGTTTGTTTCAAAATTCCTATATAACTAAGAGGTAGATGTCCATACAAGTGTTGACATTTTGTCCACCAAGGACTTGATTATCCTTTAAAACTTTTCAAATGGTGCACATCACTTTGGAGTGAAACTCTTCAACTATACTTTATTTTAAATCTTACCTCTCTGATCTCTCTGTAGAGCCTCCACTTGATTTTCTGTAATGTTTGATCTGGCTTTCATGGCGGTAAATTCTGCTGCTTGAGCTGAAATCAAAGAAAACAGAAAAGTAGCATACCACTCATTCTTCATATGGAAATGTGTTTTAATGTCAACCTGTGGCTGTAGATCTAGCTTCCTTTAATGGAATAAGAACGTAATGGTTTTTCATTGCATAAATCCTAATTGACTTTTATAGTTGGCTAAAAGAAGACCTTGGACATTCAAGTCAGCTACTGAACAAAAAACGTAACTGTGGCGGACTGGGGGGAGGGAGGGTGTTAGGCTTAGGCTGGACTCAGCGGCTGCGGCCAATTAAGGCTGAGTGCAGCCGGGCCTTTTTAACCTGTGTGTGGAGGTGTGAGCGAGAGGGACGCGCCAGTGTGAGAGGCAGGCGGCGTGGCTGCAGGAGCCGGCAGCCGGCAGCGATCGGGAGGATCGAGGGCATCGAGGGCCGGCGGACAGGAGGACAGGAGGAGCGGACAGCGAGCCAGCAGCAGCGTCTGAGCGGGGTCCGCGGCTGGAGTGCCGGGACGGAGGCGAGGGTGCGAGCTGGAGAGGACGGAGTGGGAGAGCGCGCGTCTCCCTCCGCGGCGACAACCGACGGAGGTCCCGGGGGTGCAATCGGGAGCCCCCTGGAAGAGCTGGTGACAGTCGGGGTTGGGGCGGGATGCCCCTGGAAGGCTGGCCGGCTTTGGGGTTCCGCGGCTGACCAGCCGGGGAGGACTGAGGTGCGTCGGCGGAGGGAGACTGCGCCAACTGCCGTCAACACCGGCCGGGTTTATTGTGGTTAATAAAACGGCCCCGCTGGCCAGTTAACTCTTACTCCTGCTTGTCTCTGTCTGTCACGAGCCACGTACATGGAACTTGCCACAGTAACATTGGACAATTGGATCAGGTAAATGTGTTTAGAACCTGGCTTTGTGATTATGATATATTTGTGTCTTATCAGAGCATCTGATATCCACACGTACTTGAGCTGAACT
>JAXDDX010000888.1:0-18308 GCA_034670405.1 Hoplostethus atlanticus | reverse complement strand
ACAATGGAAAAGGGAGGTGGCTTACAAATGATGCCTCTACATAATTGTAACTGATTACACCAAGGGACGTGAGGGACGTTATGGTTGATGTTGTCTTGTTTGGAATGTTGTCTGTTATTATACCTTCTTACAGATTACGAGCTTGACAGAGTAGTTAGGGAGATCCAGCAAGCTCATCCCAACACAGGACGGAGGCTCATGATTGGACATCTGAGATCCAGAGGCATACAAATGTTGTATTATCTATTGATGCTTTATCTATTGATGCACTGATTATCTATTGAACTACTGTGTCAGGAGGTGGGACCCAAACTGCTGTCAATCATTTTATGTTACAGAAGCTGTCATTGGTCAAAAGTTGACATATACCGACGTATGAACTTGCTCAGTGCTCCTGCATGGTCAATGTTAAATTTGAACGACAATGGCTGACTTGTCTCGGTTACTAAGAGAAGCAGCTGATCTACTGGAGAATCGACCATCTACTCCAGTTGTCCGGTCTGAGCCTTCTGAACCGGATAGAAACCCAGTAGACGGTAGGTGACTAATGTCATCCGGTAGCTAGGTAGCCGGTTATGTGGCAGAATGTTTTACGTTGGTAACTGTCGAACTAAAGCAAACGTCTAACCGGCATGTACTAGCAAAGAGGTAGCCTACTAGCCAGTTAGTCAAATTACACAGAACTAACCCTTATGAAAATTCACTATGGTTTACTATGGTTTTTATATAGTAACCATGGTACTTTGTGGTAATTATGATTACTATGCTACTACGCGCCTGTTGCTGGGCAGAGGTTGAGAGAAGTGTGCCCGCGCAGAACGAATTGAAATTTTGTCAGTTGATTGAGCTAGCAGTTAGATAGCGGTAACGTTACACCCGGGTCACACTGGACGCGGAAGGAAAAGGAGGCACCTCTCTTTATTGTATGTTGACACACTCTGGCCCCGTTTAGACTTGGCATTAAGGTAGCCGGTTATGTGGCAGAATGTTTTACGTTGGTAACTAGCGATATCTTGTGTCGAACTAAAGCAAACGTCTAGCCAGGCATGTACTAGTAAAGAGGTAGCCTACTAGCCAGTTAGTCAAATTACACAGAGCTAACCCTTACGAAAATTCACTATGGTTTACTATGGTTTTTATATAGTAACCATGGTACTTTATGGTAATTATGATTACTATGCTACTACGCTCCTGTTGCTGGGCAGAGGTTGAGAGAAGTGTGCCCGCGCAGTATGACCACAATCTTTTAGCAGTGTGCACGCGAATGCGTTCTGGGTCGCAATGATTACTATGCTAGCCTACTACGCTCCTGTTGCTGGGCAGAGGTTGAGAGAAGTGTGCCCGCGCAGTATGACCACAATCTTTAAGCAGTGTGCACGCGAATGCGTTCTGGGTTGCAATGATTACTATGCTAGCCTACTACACTCCTGTTGCTGGGCAGAGGTTGAGCGAAGTGTGCCCGCGCAGTATGACCACAATCTTTTAGCAGTGTGCACGCGAATGCGTTCTGGGTCGCATTGAAAGACCGCCTACTCAACTGACGTCCTCTGTGTAAGCGGCAGGGCTGTCAAAATTACGATTATTCATTATTCCTTTTAAAAAAAACACATAGGTTCGAACCATTTCAATATCTATTTTTGCGCATTACGTCCATAAGATGGCAAACCAATACAACGAGAGACATGACTACTGGTATAGGTATATTTATTTCAACATGTCTTTTAAAAGATCGACATACGTACACATTACAAAATAAACTAATAAAATAATGTCCTATACCGTAAAACGTCATTTCTCTCTCTCTCTCTCTCTGCGTCGTGGTTGGTGCTAGAGTGAGAGAATGCGCTGTCTCTCAGAGCGAGATCAAATGAATGATTGGTAATTGATATGTTATCAGGCTAACTGGTATGATGATGTACGTGTTTATTTGCATATAGAGCGGGGAACTGAGATCCGATCGAGACGAGGTGTGAACTTGAGATCTGATCGCCTAAATCGGATGTTAATGCCAGGTCTAAACAGGGCCTCTGTCAGAAGCTGGCCATGTTTGAGTTAACTTAATGTGAGCTAAAGTTGGCATTTGTTTTGTGTATTTATTTGTTCACAGCTGAAGTGAGGCGGATATTTTCATCATATGAGAGGCCTGCTCCTGGCAGACGCAACAGCGCCATTATCAGACCTTTGCAAAGAAGACGTCAGAGCAGTTACACCAGAATATTCACCTGCCTCAACAGCACCGCCGACAAAGAAGTGCCAGACAAGCACAAAAAAGATCAACTGCTTGATACTGGACTGGGCGAACAGAAACTGACATTTATTGGTGAGTTATTGTTTTTGTGTTATATTATTACTGCAACTTCAGAACCCAAGTGTTCTGTTCATTCCAAGATGATTGGTTCCTTTTCTCTATCTGACAGTAACAATCAATAGCAGTCTAGCATTGTGGGCGCACTCAGGAGACGCATGTCAAATCTGCACCCAAATGCAGACTTGAGGAAACAGACAAAGTAGAAGCTCACACAAAGCGTGTTTAATACTAACAAAGAATAAAACAATAATCACAGGCAGGCATACAGGAATAACACTGGTAACGGGAACAGGCAGGAAAAACAAACACAGATAAACTGGTTTGGGGCTAGATTGACTGTCGGAACAATACAATCTAGCATGGGAAGACTGGGGTTTATATAGCAAGGGGGTAATTAACCAATAGGGAACTGAACACTAACAGTACTGTCATGTTCTGTAAGAACTTTACATACATCTATTTTTTTGTATTTTCTCCCCCCTAGTGGTCATTTGGGAGTAGTCCATTATTCTCTAGTTTACTTCCTGCTGGTCATGTGACACAGCCAGTTCAGAGTTCAGAGTTTCAGGAAGTTCTTTGGTTGCTGCTTTACATGTGGTTAGCTTGCAGCTCCAGCTACCTTGTCTTTTCCTCCCTCTGTTTGTGCCTTGGAAAGCATCGCTTGTAAATTGTATTTGCATTTTGGGTTTTAATCTTATGTACATTATTTACAGGATATTTACGGGTTATGTACAGCTATTTGCATGTCACTTGAATGTGGTATTTGTATCTTATAGCTTTGTAGCTCTCATTTACATGGTTTTATGTCTGTGGACGTATGATGTCATTTAAAGCCCCAGGAAACTTAAAAATGAAATAGTAAAAATGAATATATGATATCAAAGTTTAGTGTCTAATTAAGCATCCACAAAAATCTGAGTGAAAATAAACGTTCAGAAATATTACAAAACCTAGTTCAAATGAGTGGGGGGTTCAGAACAGTGGGGTTGAATTGGGCGTGGTATTTTCTGAGATTTATGACGCAGAGAATTCATTAATCCAGGTGCAGCAGCTTGACAGTTTGACATGGGCGGAGCTATCAATCGTGTCAGGATGTCAATCAAATCCTGATCTGACACGCCTACACAGTCCTGAGAAATGGTCTAAACAGCTAAATGAGCTGTTTTTGAACTAGGTTTTCTAATATTTCTGAAAGTTTATTTTCACTCAGATTTTTGTGGATGCTTAATTAGACACTAAACTTTGATATCATATATTCATTTTTACTATTTCAAGCCAAGTTTCCTGGGGCTTTAAATATTGTCCGGTAATTGGTGCTATCCTCCTGTATTTCAGTTTTACAAAAATTCCTTCATGAGAAGATGACAACAGTAAAGAACTTTCAACTTTACTCCAGCTTGTTAGCTATCTGTCGATTTGTGTACAGACACACACATTGGGGACAGAATAAGTACCCTTTAGTGTAAGTCAATGTAAGGCACTGTGGCACACCTAACAGCTAATACTAATTGTTTAATAATAATAATAATAATAATAATAATTGTTATTGTATAATAATAATTGTTTTCAGATCTGAGTGACTGATTGAAGGTTTTACTGCTTTCATATTGTAGGGGACGAAAACAATGCCGAAGATTTGAAATCCCTGATTTTGACATCTTACCCCAAGCTTCAGGCTTGTGGGGGTTTTGAAATCCTGCGCATGTCCGGTATGACCAGAAGCAAGAGACTGAGTTTGATACCCTGTCCAGACTCTGGCTACACAATAAAGACCTTGAAGAACCATGCGGGAATGCAGTTATCTACATCCGTCCACTTCAAAAAGACATTGAACTGACTCCTGTAAGGCCGAATCCCAATTCACCCCTTGTCCCAATTCTCTTGGGATCGAGGGGTAGGGCGAAGTGCTAGGACTACATGGCCCTCCAAACGGAGATTTTTCAGGGGCACACTACAAACCGAGGGCTAGGAGAAGTCTCCCAGAATGACCTGCGAATCAACTGGAAGATCATGGCGAACGCTACACTACCATCAAAGTGAACCACAAATGTAGTATTTTCTTCATTAATAAAAATTTAAAAAATATTCTAACCGTGGTATTATCTTAGTTTAATGTCGTTTCAATGTATTATAGACCTTTTCTTTATAACAAGCATAACAAAAAATCGCTAATATGCCGATGTCTCTACCTCGCTAGTTAACGTTACAACATTGTTTTTAGGCTGATTTGTGCATGACAGTCCTGCATTTTGACATATTTCCATGTTGCATTTCCCCCCTTTGATGGCATATGACGAAATATAACTAAAGTCCAGCAGCGAAGTTGCTGCACTTGTTACGGCTCCTCTAATACCAGTGCAGACTACAGAGCACCGCTAACGCTATTCTGTCATGAAGTGGACTGGTAATGAAGCAGTGGTCTTTTTTATTTGATGACTTGTTTGATCGATTAGTAGCGTGAAACGTATAAATTGTGAACGAATCGCGAGCGTCCATGCTTTTCTATCTCCATCAGATGAATGGCAAATGTCACTGTGATAATACCATTATTGCCATAGTAATCTCCGATAACAAACTCGTCCCGTCTGTTTATGTAAACGTCATCGATGACGTATCAGGGTCTTGAAGGGTTGTCCCATTTCTTAGGGAGAGATTTCTACCACTACCCCTTGTGACTCTGTTCCGAGGGCCAAGCCGAAGGGCCAAGCCGAAGCCGTAGGGTTGAAAATGAGAATTGGGATTCGGCCTAAGTACTTCTTTTAGGACTGTTATTTCTGTGACAAGATGCTATGATCTTTTTCAAATTATGATCTTTCTCAAATTAGGTGCAATCTGGGCCGGTGACAGGTGGGCCAAAAGAAAAATGCCTTGTGTGTGAAGAGGAGTTTCCTTTCAACGAGCTAAGGGCTCATTTCCAAAGCTGCAGGTATGCCATTGGATTCGGTCTGGAATTTTCTAATCAAGCCCCCTGTCACGCCCGTATCAAGTTAGCTGACACCTTGGCGGAGGTCTGCATTCTACTGAGGGCCTTCTTGTTATTTATTACTTCAACAATTTATCCTTTTTTTGGGCAATTAACATTGCTAATAATGACTTCATGTTGTTGGCTTTGTAGCTTTTGTTGCTGTATGTATAAATTCACAATTACTTTTTACTGTGCCTTTTGAATCTTAAATTAAATGTATGTAATTAAATGTATTACATTTTGTCATTTCAGGTCCACCACTCAGACTAACACAGAGTTCCATTCCTTAGACGACGATGACCCAGATGTTCTTTACATCCCTCACTCCACACCACAAAGGTTTGAGATATTTGCATATTTCTGGCCTGCCTTGTGTAGTAGTCCAGCAATGTAGAGACTTGTAAGAAGAAATAGTTTTAAGATATATCCATTTTAAATTAAGTCTATAATACACCAAAGTGAAGAGGGTGGATACTAAATACTTTCCTAACCCACTGTAACTAACACATTTAAGTAGAAAATGTATCCTTGTCTCTCAGGTCCTCACCAAACAAAGAAAGGGCTGGTCTGAGTGGTCTTAGATTTGAGGAAGGAAGTCTGAGAAACACAAGCATTGAAGGTTTTAAAATGATGAACATTGATTACATTATGGCCAATAAAAATCATTGAAACCTTAAATCCTCATTGTTGATTTAATTATTTTTTGTTTCATAACATTAAGGGTGGAAAGAAGAGCCTAGCCCAACCAAAGCGTCAGAGATGTACAGGGACAGCATATTAAGGCAACATGAAACAGGGAAGCCTTTACATCTTCGCATGGATCTCAGGGACCCTGTTGAAGAACGGGAAAGAATGCTTCTGTCCTTTTATAAAACGGATGTTGATTGGGCTTGTCCAGTCAAGTGCACCTTAGAAGGTACCGTGTCTATCAAACTTTTACAATTGATAAAATTATTGAGATAGCAAGTTATTTATCAGTTTATTTCAGCCATTTGAGAGAAATTCAACCAATTGATCTTATTGCTGTTTTGTTTTGTCTTGATATGTTATCCTCAATCTCTAATTTGAACCACATAAGGGTTTTAAACATGGTTTGGTTACAGGTGCTGTCATTCATTTACAGACACAAGAAGACTTTAATTTATACATTACAGTAAAAACTGTATTTGGTTAGCAGGAAGACATTAAGCTTCAACAATTTATAAGAAACGTATAAATTATAAGGATAAATTATATCCACTCTTGTTTGATCACTGTTGATCGATGATCGAAAAGTGAGGGGCACCCACATAAATCCTATAAATGGGAAACACTTAACACACTTATGTTATTGGTAAAGGCATCACTTACCAACTTTTCATAATGATTGGCTGAAAGGGGCGTATTACAAAAAGGGCCATAACTTCCAGCTGCCACCTTCTGCGCTCTACTGACTGCCTTCTTGTTATGGTAATGTACTACTATACATCTCTGCAGGGGATCTAGCTATTGGTGATGGTGTAACCAGGTACTTCTTTGACACCATAATTTCAAAACTCCAGTATGGCTTTGAGTTGAACATGGGTAAGTTAGACCCATTTCAAATGCTATTGCACATTTTTCTCTTATTCAATATTTTTTGTAGAGAATATCTATATTTTAAATGCATTATTTACTCTATGTTAGTTCCAGGGGGAACACATCTTTTTCAAGGGGAAAAAGACCACCTTACACCCTCTACCTCCCAAACTCTTTTGGAGAGTGGACTCTTCTTAGTCGCAGGACGGATGATCGGTCATTCATTCCTACATGGGGGACCATCCCTGGCTGGAATGAGTCCTGCAGTCTTGCATGTTTTGTTGGAAGGATCACCAGAGACTACCACTTATGACATCAAAGACTGTGCTGACATTGATGTCCGACAGACACTAAAAATGGTGTGTACATAATTAATGACAAATATAGAATTTGTGTTGGCAACTTAATGCGGCTGCACTTTTTTAACAGTACTTACTTAAGCCCATCATAAAAGACTGCAGATGCTGCTGAATATGAGGGAGGAAGCCTCTATGTAAGGCATATAGATGCACTTCATCATCTGGATTCAGGTTGCCATCAGCCTCCAATGTCTGGAAGATCATGTAGAACAAATCCAAGATGTTTGAAAATACATCTCTCCACAGTTTTTCGATTCTATTAATGAAAAAGACACACAAATCATAGTAGCCAATCAGGAAATGTGGAAGCCAACCATCAGTTATCATGCAATCACCTAATGCCACGCTGAATGAGGGAATTAAAAATTAAAATAAATAAATTCAAAGGCTTGTCTACACCAGCAACAGGGCCACTGCTGAAAAACTGGGACATCCCTTAATTAACAACAACAACAAATTTCAAGTACAGTAATACGTTTTGTATACCTTTGATTGTGGAACGAACGTCCCGAGATATGAGAATGGCGCTCTGGTCCTCTCTGACTGACCATGAAACGTGCTACTTCCACGTTTTCGCCACCCTTATCTGATCTCACTCGTGATGGTAGTCCATATTGCTGCACTGCTGCCATGAAGCTCTTGAGCACTGTGGTGGCACGGTTGTTTGTCGCAGCATCAAGATATACAATAAGCCAGCTAAAACCATCCACTCCACCATGGACAACGATCCTCCATCTATTGACATGACAGGGTAATAAATGTACTATGACATACAGCATACAGCATACAACATAACTTGGCAATTGGCAAAAGAAGTGTCACAATCACTTAATAAAGAAAACAAATGTGTTCACTGTGCACTCCACCATTACACAACATTTATGAAAAAAACCCAAATGTTTCTAGGTTAAGCCATCTGGATTGACCTAGAAATTACCATCTTTCTGGTATTTTCATTTATTCTAGACTTAGTGAACTCAGTCATTTGAACCCCCCTATACAGTATATCAAATCCTAATTTGTTTAATTTCATTACAAGCTAGATCTATGTGATGGAAATACCTTATCAGTTTATGGTTGCCGTCAATGTGCCAAAGACTATTGGGTCCTGGAACATTGTACTGTCTCCTCCTCCGAGTCGGTAAGCCCAGTCCACGGAAAAGTATACCTTCAGGGTCTACTCTTCTCAAAGATTCTGCGACACGATGTCCTGCTCAACAATAATCATCTGAATCAAGTGCTGATATACACTAAGGTCTGAATCCACTCCCCAAATCTGCTTTCATCATTCAGCATAAAATAACACAACACAAAATAATATGATCAACCTGGTAAAAGTACAGACTGTCATAGATATCAGTTGGACTGTATGATAATTATTACTGCACTTCATATGTTTTCCTTTCCTTTAATAGTAAGCTAATAGTAAGTGGAAAGATTAAATTTATTAAAGGGCTAAATTTTTGCATTTTAAATTTGATTTACTAATTTGATAAATGTGGGGTGAATGTACAGACTGTCAGCTATCTTCTAAGGGTGGTTTAATTTAAATCCATTCTGATTAGTAACTATAGTACTTTGTGTATGAACCCCATACGATATGATAATTGTAAAATAAATAGATCTTGGAGGTGGACTCAGACTTTTGAACTGCATTGTATGACTGCAGTACATTATAATAGGCTATGGCAGTGTTTTTCAATATAGTCCTTTGGGACACCCAGACATTCTGCATATTTCTTCAATTCTATGACTAACACTTATTCAGTTAGTTAAGGCTTTGCTGACTGGTTGACTAATTGAATCAGGTGTGCTAGCCCATGAATTGAACAAATTCTGAGGATTGGGTTTAAAACACCAGGGATTTGGTGTTCTAGATGGAACATCCTTTTAGCACTTTTCTACATAGCTACTAACTTTGAATTTGTATGCCTCTGGATCTCAGATGTCCAATCATGAGCCTCCGTCCTGTGTTGGGATGAGCTTGCTGGATCTCCCTAACTACTCTGTCAAGCTCGTAATCTGTAAGAAGGTATAATAACAGACAATAACATTCCAAACAAGACAACATCAACCATAACGTCCCTCACGTCCCTTGGTGTAATCAGTTACAATTATGTAGAGGCATCATTTGTAAGCCACCTCCCTTTTCCATTGTGGGGGACAACATCAATATCAGCATATTTCCAATTAATTTTAAATGTAGTAGAGTGGAGTTTAGACTATGCAATTGTAGCTGTAGTAAGGGAAGTACAAATACTCAAAAATAATACTTAAGTAGTGTAAAAAGTATTTTTACTTAGTTACTTTCCACCCCTGGTGATTGGTCACCTTACCTTAGTCCATGTTGCAGCATCCTCCTCCTCACAGACCTTATCAACAGCCCACAGAGGCTAGCGATTTCTCTTGCCTTAAGTCCATGAGCCACATAATGTAAAGCCGTAATCGGTAACAAGTCTAATTCAGATCTGCGCTGTCTATGAAGCTGCTTCTGTTGGATGTGTTGTTTGACAGATTCTAAATGTGACCATGCCAACTCATCAATATCTATGTTATTGAAGGGTGAAATCTCGCAGATTCTATCAGTTATGTCTTCAATCATACCCAATATGTCATCAAGTGACGTTTGCTGGCTATCTACACCATTTGCGATTGATCGCAGTTCCCTAGCAATTTCAGTGAACATTGTTCTTACACAACATGAAAAGTAAAACGAGAGCGAATTCGACCACGTACCACCACCAAATTTTTGTGGACCGACCGACCGACAGAGTGAGCTACAGAGCTGCAGCTGGTAGCAATATGGCGGCGACGTTGACGTATATATGTCCATGATTTGACCCTCTCTGATACAGCTAGACAGCTCTGACCAATGACAGCTTCTGTAACATAAAATGATTGACAGCAGTTTGGGTCCCACCTCCTGACACAGTAGTTCAATAGATAATCAGTCCATCAATAGATAAAGCATCAATAGATAATACAACAATCGAAAATGTAATTATCAATTTATTTATCAAATGGTGAATTAAATATTATTTTCTCAATTTGTTCATCTATTTATACTTTCATTTATCAATTTATCTTTTGATTATCAAATTGTTGATTCCTTTGTCTATTGTTTTATCTATTTATGCATGTATTTGAACATTTATTTATTTATTAATTGATTGATTTGAACATTTATTTATTAATTGATTGATTATTGATTTATCAATTGATTTATCTATTGACCAATTGATTATTGAGTGTCACATATGGGCCCCCATATATGATAGAGCCCATCTGGAGATGACCATTTCCAGCAGGGCAGATGGATTACATAATCATAACAGCATATAACATAAGGTTTCTGGATCACATCCTACTTTATGGACATATCCCAGAGATAAGGCTATTAAGGGTGATATATGATAATCTTTTATTGTATTCAGGATACAGTTGTTTGGCTTATAAGACGTGCATTTTATGCATTCAGCATTGCAATTATACAGGGGTAAACTCTGAAATAGCAATTAGGTTTTGTTGCTTTTCTTAGGCACCCCTGATGCCAGAGAGAGTGATGAACACAAACAGCCTTGGCCTATTTGTTTGTGGAGGTTTTCTTTGAAGGCACAAGCAGTTTGTGTGATCTAAAGATTGTGAGCCCAGTCATCTGAGTGATTCTGCTTGTCATATTGGGACTCATGTTCTCAGCACCAGTAGCAGGTGTATGTTTACCAGTGGATTACTTTACCAGGCAATGTAGGTTTTACTTGTTAGGGCCTGGGCCTACCCTATGCAATTTTGGTGACTTCTCTTTGGTCAATACAGCCCCTCGCAAGGTTATCTGACTGTAGGTCCCTGCTGAAGGCCAGTCTAATCTGACAATAATCACATAGGATTAGATAAGCAGTTGGGGGTTTGAGTTTGATTAACAGCTTGAGTACGTATTCATCTGTGTTGATAATCCTCCCTTTTTGTATTACAGAAAACAAGGTCAGACAAGAATGCCACTCAAATAAATCTTTAATAAAATGTATTAAGGCACTATGGCTGAATTTTACATTTGACCATTTTTAGCCTGTATCACTGTAACTTCTTGCTGATGAAGTTAAGTTTGGCATTCATCTGTTTGTTCGATGCATTTCAGTACCCGTGGGCTGACAGTTCCCACACTTGTTCCTCCTCATATCTGGAAGATAGCATGAAGCCGGAGTCGGGTCACCGGTTTGGGCTAATTTTAGATCCACTGGCAATTCTAAACCAACTTACTCTCTTGTGTTGTGAGAGTATTCAGCAAACTCAAGCCATATGCTGCTATCATTTTTCCTGAGAGGACAATGTGGTAGTAGTGGCCAGATAGGTAGATAGTAGAGCCAGTGTTTACATAAGAGACCCTGCAGGTTTCTGTGTCCGGCCCTTGTGGTGTGGAAAGATGCCACAGTGATTGTACTAAATAGGGTGCCTTTAAATGCCAGAAAAAGCCCAGTGACAAAGCCATTAGACTATTCAAATTACAAAAGAACTCAGGGGCCATTGAAGACACCTTTGTTTACATTTGCTTTTCAATCGAGTAAGTGCAGTAGTAGCTACAGCATGTATCTATGTTTAGCCAGTGGTACCCGGAGGTCCTGGCACTGCTGTAATGGAAGGACCAGAGTGTACCATATCTACAGAAAGGAACTCATGTCTGTAAACACTGCCTATTCACCTTAAAACAGGGCTAAGTGGTGTTTCCCCGAGCATCTCTATTGATTCTGCATTTGACGTCTGCTTTGAAGATGCACTTTCATGTAAGGCAGGGAGATGAACATAAAACAAGGCCCTTGGGGAATAAAAAAAACCTAAATGCTTGTGATGTTGCCTAAACCTGAAGACAAAATAGCTGTTTGACATTTTTGACAGTGGTTGACATTTCCGATAGTGAGTCAAGTAGATTGACTTTTGCCTACTAGAAGATTTCTAAATATATATCTAAATATAATATAATATATAATATAAAGGCCCGTGACACTACGTGACATACACCCAACTCTGCATGTGCAGGGTAGTGGGAAAACTCAGCATAGCACTTTACTCTGAAAAACAAATGTCTATTTGTCATGAATGTAGGGCCTGGAAAATAGAGAGGGATGCAGATGAGGTGCTTGAAAAGCTGAGTCTCCACAATGAGGCCTTTCTTTACTGTGTGGCAGAGGGGAAATGGGCATGAGCTCAGCATCCATATGAACTCAGGCCCTTCAGTTTGGCACTGCCAGCCCTCTGGCTCACTCTGCTGGAGAGAAACTGTTATTGCATCATAGGATTATCAGAGGATATTCTCATTGGAAAGGCTTTACATGAAGATTTTGCCATTAATACATCATTGTGGAATTAGTTGTGATGACATTTTCTAATGCTAATAGTAAAATGTGATGATGAGTAACATTTACAAACAACTAGCCCCAATTGTGGGCTAGTGGGCTAGGCTGAATTCCCCACAAATTCTTAAGAAAACTCTTCTAGTAGATCTGAAAATCCTTTATTAAAAGCTACAAGGAGGGAAAATGATGAAAAAATATGTCTTAAGAAAGCAACTCTGTAGAAGTATAACAATGGTCGATATCACAATTTTCTTTACAATCATAGCATACTTCTAAGTCTGTGCTCTCTAACTTTATCACTTTATCACTCTCTCCCTGTTGTTGCTCTCTCACCCTCTGTCCGGAACCCACTCACTCTAGACTCTGTCCTCCCCACGATCAATGTCTTCCCAGAGGCAGACCTAGGGGCCGATGGGGAGGGATATTGAGTGATCCAGTAATGTGACTGGATTGTTTCTTTTCCTAATTTGAGTCAAAATTGATCAAATTGATGGGGTTGCTGTTCAAGTTGGCTTGTATGTATACTATCCTATGTGTATATGTGTCTATGTATACTTACAGGAGTGTGTGTGTGTGTGTGTGTGTGTGTGTGTGGCTGGTAAACGGTAGATGTGAAATGGGCTCCTCACTACATTCTGACCACTAGAGGCTACTGTTGGTCTCTTTATGAAATGCAAGCGAGGCACCATAGGACATTTTACTGTAGATATAGACTCACCGGTTTACGTTTGCTGGCTAGAGGTTCTTACCATTCTCTTCACCTTTGCTGCAGTGTCATTAGGTACATAGGCAGAGAAGGAAACTGCCTTTTATGTTTATTGGCCACACTGGCTGGTAATCCCCAAAATTAATAAGCCACTTTCAACAATTGATTCATTGTCTTTAACTCCTTACCCCCTGAATAGGAGATTCATTGGGCGAAAGGGTGTGGGTCGCCAGTCAGTCACAGGGCTGGGAATCAAACCCAGGCCCTTCTCGCTTGGTTAAACTGCCACAGTGGCTGGTAGGCAAACTTACCAACCACAGCCAAGCAACAGCAGCATTTGGCTAGTGACTGGCATTAATTTCCCACTCTGTTCAGCCTGAAGCATGCTTGTCTTAACCACTGTAAAAATGCCATCTGTTTGACTGTATTGAGCTCCAGCCATAAAATGAAACACAGCTGACACAAGCACGAGACACAATGAGATGCTGCAAACCCTTTACTTGACAACCACATTAATATTTCACAATGCCTCCATAGAATACCAATTAGTCCGGTGGAGACCACACAGCATTAGATTATTTCATTAGGATTGCTACAGTGCTAGAGCTATGCAGTTTTCTCAGTGAGGCGTTACAGTCTGTGTCAGACTGACTGATATAGCCTGTGATGTAGGCCTGTGTGCCGCTGCTGCGACTGCTTCTTTACATCAAAAGCGTGTCCACTGTACTCCACTCCAGCAAGAAGGCGCACACTGATCCACACTGTAAATCCCAATTCGCTCACTCAACTTAAAATTTTATTGGAAACGGCTTGCACACAAAACTTTTAGTTTAGTACAGTACAGTAACATGAAAGTTAGGAGTACACCACACACAAAATAACTGTCACATAACCCTTGTCTGACTAGAAATTTATGTCATTTCAACAGAACTTTTTTAATCACACAACAAAATAATTTGTGTTTTTTGAGCATTTAATTCTATGTCATATTAACAGGAAATATATATGTTATATGACATAAAATTACCAGGTTGCTGAATGTTTATTTTTATGTTTATTAAACACAAACAAAATGATGTGTCATAACTTAGTCATTTTATGTACAAACAACAATTATATATTGTAATTTTAAAGTCAAATTAACATCAAGTTTTTCATTATTCTGCTAAATCCCCATTTGCGCACTCTACTCAAAGATTTATTGGAAACAACTTGCACACAAAACTTTCCAGTACAGTAACATGAAAGTTATGAGTACACCTGACACAAAATAAATGTGTCACATGACCCTCGTCTGACCGGAGATTTCTGTCAGTTTAACACAACATTTTCAACCAAATGATAAACTAATTTGTGTTTTAATAACATAGAATTCTGTCATATTAAGTGGGAATATCTAGTATACATAACACAAAGTTATTGAGTTGTTAAATATGTATATTAATCGTTTTTCAACACAAACAATGATGTGACTAAACTAAATTGTTTTGTGTACAATTAACTAATACGTATTAAAGTCTTATAGTCAACTTAACATTAAGTTATACATTTTCCAACCAGTATTTTTTTAGTGCAATTAACAAAAATCTTAAAATATGGTGACACATTTGTAATTGTACATTTGAACTATATATTTTATGTTGTTTAAACCTATTTATTTTCTTTTACAAAACTTCTCTCGTTGTGTGCATTAAACATAAAATATTTAGGTTTGAAAACTTAATTAAACCAGTTTTCTATACACAAAAATATTGCGTCAAAATATCTACTTTTGTCATGCTAAATGTACTATAAAAATTAAGTTAACTTAACACATTTTTGTTATACTTACATATTGAATCTTTTCTGCCATATTTACCCATGATTTTACTGATGTTAAACAAAAACTGTCCAATTGTGTTGACAGTTTTACAATGACATTTGAACTATAGACTTCCTGCTTTATATACTAAATATTTTTTTATTTTTACACCACTACTGTTAATGTGTGATGAAGACACAAAAGATTTGTGTATCTTTTTAATTTTGCAAACTGTAAAATCCAACATGACACCACAACGAAGGATGTAAGGGCCACAATCAGGGCTATAACAGCTCAACATCTTCATAACAACAAAACTGCAACAATTTCAACATGTCTGCAAGTACTTGTTTGTTACACTACTTTTGTAGTTTACAGTAGTGATGGCCGATTCGCGAACGAATCGTTCAAAAGAACCGAATCAGTTAAGTGAGTGAGCTGATTCGACTCGCACACGCGACTGAATTGATTCAGCAGCGGTTATAGCAGCGCCAGAAAAAAAAAAATTATTTAAAAAATCACCAGTTAATTTATCAAACAACATCTTAAACATTACAAAAACTGTTGTCAATGTATATAGAATGTAATAGATCGCTACATTATTACATTGGCCTTTTTCATAATCCAATATGGCTCCTTGATCTGGCGGGTAAGCGGAAGTAGTCTCTCTCGTTCATCGGACGAGAACCGCTGATCCGACTGAGCGGCTCGCGAACGAGTCGAGAGAGACTGAGCGGCTCGCGAACGAGAGGGCAGATGAACGAGAGAGACTGAGCGGCTCGCGAACGAGTCGAGAGAGCAGATGAACGAGAGCGACTGAGCGGCTCGCGAACGAGTCGAGAGAGCAGATGAACGAGAGAGACTGAGCGGCTCGCGAACGAGTCGAGAGAGCAGATGAACGAGAGCGACTGAGCGGCTCGCGAACGAGTCGAGAGAGCAGATGAACGAGAGCGACTGAGCGGCTCGCGAACGAGTCGAGAGAGCAGATGAACGAGAGACTGAGCGGCTCGCGAACGAGTCGAGAGAGCAGATGAACGAGAGAGACTGAGCGGCTCGCGAACAAGTCGAGAGAGCAGATGAACGACTGAGGCTCGAGTCGAGAGAGCAGATGAACGAGAGAGACTGAGCGGCTCGCGAACGAGTCGAGAGAGCAGATGAACGAGAGAGACTGAGCGGCTCGCGAACGAGTCGAGAGAGCAGATGAACGAGAGAGACTGAGCGGCTCGCGAACGAGTCGAGAGAGCAGATGAACGAGAGACTGAGCGGCTCGCGAACGAGTCAAGAGAGCAGATGAACGAGAGAGACTGAGTGGCTCGCGAACGAGTCGAGCAGATGAACGAGAGAGCAGATGAATATCGGACTTCTCGGACTCAATCGGACATCTCGCGAACCGAGAGAGCAGATGAACGAGAGAGCAGATGAATATCGGACTTCTCGGACTCAATCGGACATCTCGCGAACCGAGAGAGCAGATGTCCGAGATGTCCGAGCGGTTCATGTCTGATGAACGAGAGAGACTACTTCCGCGTACCTGCCGGATCAAGGAGCCATATTAGATCGTGAAAAAGGCCAATGTAATAATGTAGCGATCTATTCTGCACACATTGACAACAGTTTTTGTTGTTTAAGATGTTGTTTAATAAATTAACTGGTAATTGGGTAAACAATAAGCCATTTAACATTTAACATTGGTCAACAAAACTGTCTCTATTAGAAAAAGAAAGTCAACAGTTTTTGTTGTTTAAGATGTTGTTTAATAAATTAACTGGTAATTGGGTAAACTATAAGCCATTTAACATTTAACATTGGTCAACAAAAATGTCTCTATTAGAAAAAGAAAGTCAAGAGCACACGAAATAAAATGAAATCAATAGCAATACTCTGTGTAAATACTATAAATATTATTATCATTAACCTGTGGTTTAGTTGGTGTTTTACAGGGGTGGCGCTCATATGCCTCCATTACTAGTATAGCTCAGTTAGTAGAGCATCAGACTCTCGTGCTGAGAATTGTAGGTTCAAACCTCACGTGGGATGGTATGTTTTTGTTGGTGAATCATAATGAATC
Source organism: Hoplostethus atlanticus (assembly GCA_034670405.1). Classification (NCBI taxonomy): domain Eukaryota; kingdom Metazoa; phylum Chordata; class Actinopteri; order Trachichthyiformes; family Trachichthyidae; genus Hoplostethus; species Hoplostethus atlanticus. The sequence continues at coordinate 1,199 of JAXDDX010000888.1, read as the reverse complement.
GATTCAGAATCGATGCACTTCTATCGGACGGCTCGAAAGAATCGAGTTAGTTAAAAGAGTCGGTCTTCCCATCACTAGTTTACAGCTTTCAACATGTCTGCAAGTACTTGTTTGTTACACTACTTTTGTAGTTTACAGCTTATTTTTTAAGGACAGTGTCTTGGGTTTCAATTTTTCTCCATCCACATTCAGCAGGACTTTCTGAATGAACTCGAAAGTATACGTCATTCCTTTTGGGTACTCAACCTGGAGGACATACAGCAAGCCATACAAATACAGGAGTGCATCAGGCCAGCACTCAGTCCCTTGCAAGACAACCTGATCCTGGAGGAAGACCTTGACTTCACGGGGATGGAATGGCACCATGTTTACATCTTCACTGTCAGCAATGATGGACACAATGGCAGCAGATCTCTTAATGGTAGGACTTTGGTCTGCACCCTCCTGGAAAATATGCCCAAAAATGTACAATTACAACTTTGATTAAATACTCTGTCTGTTATGGACACGTCTTCTGTTTTCTTTTTTGTGTATTTTATTATCTCACAAGTCTATCACAGAATAAAAAATCTTTTAACACACACCCTCAGTACTAGAAATAGTTACATTATTTCGTGTTACCAAAAAGTGTGCATAACTGAACATCTGTCATGAAAATTGGAGCCAATTCAACATTCAACATGTTTTTGAGGGTTAGGTGGGAGCCAATCAGAGCACCCAGAGGAAACCAACATGAAGATGGGGAGAACATCATGCAAACTCATGAAAACATCATGAAAAGACCAGTGGTAGTTGGCCAGGATTTAAACCATCACAATCCAATTTAGATGACACTACAATACATATCATATTGATCAATTTTAATGGTCAGAACAGTTCTTTTAGTAATAATGAAGCATACTCTAATATTTGAACTGTATTCAGATGGCGCTGTTCATACTTTTAGGTGAACTTTGAAATGTTACTGCATCTGGGGACTGTCGAGCATATTCAACATAAAGGGGAAGTTCGACACTTTGGAAATATGCTTATTTGCTTTCTTGCCGAGAGTTAGATGAGAAGATCGATACCACTCTCATTTCTGTATGTATTCTGTAAATATGAAGCTACAACCAGCAGCCAGTTAGCTTAGTTTAGCATAAAGACTGGAAACAGAGGGAAAGCTAGCCTGACTCTGGCCAAAAGGTTTGGTTGGTTTT
>JAXDDX010000887.1:0-18310 GCA_034670405.1 Hoplostethus atlanticus | reverse complement strand
TTGAGTATTTTTACAAATATTTCTTGAAGGTTTTCACAATTAAATCAATAAAAATGAAATTTTTACCAAATTTCAAAGTTCAATTTATACAATTCATCAAAATCTAAATGCAATCTTTCTTTGTAAAATGCATAATACTGATCATATTGATTCCAGAGTTGATGATTGATGAAATTGAACATACATTAAACCAATCAGTATCATAACATTTTAGTTGATAACTCAATATACTTTATTTTTTACAAAACATCCAGTGTTTCGGTAGTGACTGCACTGTTTCGGTAGTGACCACAGCATTTTGTTTGCAAGGTTGTATCATATTCCCTCAACCTTATTGCTTAATCTTAACTCATAACATGCCTTATGTTGGGAATATTACAAACACAAATGTTTTGTGGTCAATAGAATAATTTTATTTTTGAAGACATAACAATTGTTCATCCATAACCATTTAAAGTACAAACATTACTTATCAATGGAAAATAATTACCCAAGTGGGTTCAGTAAAAGAGAAGAAGAAAACATTGACAAATAACTGATATTATGCTGTTGCTGTCAGGCTTCTGAACGCTAACCAATGTATCCTCGAAAGGTTTGTAACAAATAGATTCAACATCTTAAAGAAAAATACACCAGAAAGTGATATGCAGTTGAATCTGAATGAATGAACTGATCATGAACACAAATTTCACCACTTGCACGCGCACACACACACGCGCGCGCAATTGTAACAGAGAACCATCAGGATTTCATTAAAACAGCAACTGGTCTTCATGTTGCTTCAAACATTACTAGTATGTCTGACGTTATTGCTGGTAGTGAGCACCTGCTTATTGTAAGCCATCATAAAACGGGTCTTGAGTGGTTAAGCCATCTTGCAATCTTAAAAGACGCTATCGCTCTGGATACTCTTTACAGCCAGGCGAATGGAATGAGAGTGGACACACACACACAGGGAAAATAAACAAATACACACACACACACACACAAAACACAAACACAGCAGAGAACACACACACACACACACACACACACACACACACAGGGAGTGAGAGAGACATTTGTTGTACTGTATGTTTAAGGGGGTTCAGTGTCAGACACCATCACAAATCCATTCACAAATTTAGTTTTTCACATACTGCGGTGAACACTCTTGGGCTGATCTGGACATGCCTCTGTGTGACGTTTTCTGGTGGAGGGATTAAGGTGACGACCTTGTCCACTGTGTACCAGATCTTGTCCTCTAGTCGCGGCCAAAAAAAGCGGTTTCGCCCAATGTAGTGCATGACTTTGACCTCAAGGGCACCTGCAGACAGATAACGGGTAAAATAAAAGGACATTGGGCGAGACATGATAAGTATCGCTTGTATTGCAATCTTATAAGACTATGAAATAAAGTTTGATTCAAAGGGAATGGGAATATGAGAACGGAAGATGGCCAAGTGAGAATAAATGGAAAGAGAGAAATATCATGCAATGTAACTAAATGTTGAAATATGTGAGGAAAAAAAGAAAAGATGTACAAATCACCTTCTTCTATGTCTTCAATGATTCCAGGATATGGGTCATCGTCATATGTGATGACACACCACTTTCCAACAAGGTCTTTAGTGACGTCATCAACTGGACAGAGAGTCCCTTCACACCCAGAGCTTGAGGTGGAATGGCTTCCATCTTCTGGGGCTGTTGGTTCAGATGTTCTTACATCTGAACATCAAAACATAGCCTAGCTAATGTTAGCCTACATAGTTACTAACATCAGAAGACATAGACTAAACTGTGGTCACACTACTTATGTAGCCCTAGCTAGCTATGGCAACAAAATATTTTCATTTCATCATCTCTCACTCAAACAAAAATGTCCACTAGCCACGATGCACATTTTCGCTATGTTAAACTCCATTGACTTATGCTAAAAATGTTAACGGTCTAAAAGTCCGTATTTTTGGCTTTTGGGGTCTTTCAGGATGGACGGGAGGTCCCTCCAAGGCAATGGTAAGGGAAACACTGAAAATAGATGATTGAACATTCCATTTTGCTAGCATAACTAAAGAATGCTAGCAAACACATGCCTATAGCAATAGCTTTGCAAACATAATATTTTGCATAAAACCCCAAAAAGTTTACTTTATTGAAGAGAATATGTGTTCCATTCTTAAAGTTACACACTGATTTTCAGACTTTAGAACACATTTATTTCAAAATGATGGGATTTAACTACTTACCATTCCATTTTGTCACTACCGAAATGATCATGTCACTACCGAAACTTTACCATATGTTTCGGTAGTGACTGTTTCGGTAGTGACAATTCTAGCTAACTTTGAGCATAACTAAAGAATGCTAGCAAGCACATGGCTAGCATACACATCTTTGAAGAGGTGTACACACATAAAAACATAATACTTTGCATAAAACCCCAAAAAGTTTACTTAATTGAAGAGAATATGTGTTCGGTAGTGACAATTCTTAAGGTTACACGCCGATTTTCAGATTTTGGAACAGATTTATATCAAAAGTATGGGATTTAGCTACTTACCATTCAACCATGAGGGACAGGGATGCAGTGTCACTGCCTGGTCAAAAATGCAGGGGTGTGGCTAAAAACCAGGCTCAGCCAATGGACTAAAACTCTTGTGTTTCGGTAGTGACATGAAAACTGGGGACATGATTTTTTGAGTATAGTTTTTTAATTTAAAAATTAAACCCACAATAAATCTAAATCTTCCAACTTCTGTCTAAACTTAATCATAAAGATCTTTGAAATACACCATTGAACAAAATCTAAAAAATGTTTTAAGTGTTATTTACAGAAATTGAAATTTAGATGTCAGGGTTTGGGACAGCTACTTCCCAATAGAAAGTACCCTATAAATGATGCTTTTGTATATATTTAGCTTATCACTATCTAATTTAATGCCTTGGGTTTAAATAGACCATAACATATTCTTAGTAAATATCTATGTCTGAATACTTAATTGTTTTGTTAAATAGTTTTTCTTGTTGTGGGACCGCACTTTGAACTAATTCGGTAGAATGCCCCATATAAAGACTGTATCTATTGCCAGTAATTCTACTGCCAACATAACAAAACATGGAACTTTACTTTGTGATATACCACTCAACTATCAGGTTTATTCATGAGCTCAGTGTCAGCAAGCATCTGAAGTGACCTTGAGCAAGACCTACCGGCTGCAGGGGTGGTGGTCTTTAGCTGACCTCTGACCTCCCAGTGGAAGGAGAACATAAAAACACGTGTTCTGTGTTGTTGCAGTTATTCTTGATCTCCACCAGAGGGCAGTATTCACTACATCACTATGATCAGTGACACTGTGGACAACAATACATGGGCCACTTGTATGGTAAAGTATTAATGTTCTTCCCTTTGGTAAATAGAACATTTAGGATGAGTGAGGGTGTTGAAACCTTCTATTACTGTCAATTTAATTGTCTATTAATTGTTGTATTTAGTTAATGAGGTTGCCTTATATCAAGTAATGCAGTAAAACAGGCAAAGTGACGAGTTGTGATATAAAATAATTATAATACAATTGTTATGATGATATTCAACTATTCTGAAATGAACTTTCATTTTGTAACGTGTATGTAAACAGAGGCATTATGAAAGTGCTTCTCAGGGCTCCGAAGGAGAAAACCAACTTGGGGAACAAGAGAGTGAAAACTCCTATGATCACTTGTAGCTGCATGCAGACTGGGTTGGAACCGTCTTTTTCATGGAGTGTCTGCTCTGTTCTGGTGAGAGTTCCTCTCATATGAAAGCAATGTGTGTGTGGAGATCACATGGAAGGTAATAGACACACATAATGATCTGGTTTTGAGTCGTGGATCCAATAGACACTGATAAAACAGGTACAGTTTGATAGTAGAAGAAGAAATGTATTAAGAGACTCGTCATCTTGATCACCTTGTCTTTGTCTCTTGCCTCAGTCTTATCTTAGAGCCCTAGTCAGTAGCCAGTGGACATTGTTCAAGAAACAGGAATTACATTTGCAGGATAACATTGCTGCTCTATGAAATTCTTGTGAAATGTTAGTACACGACATCCCCCAGCCTTGGACCCTCACAGAGGACAAGGAAAAACTCCCACAAAACCTGGAAGAGACCTTGGAGGGGCTACTCAGAGAGGGATCCCCCTACCAGGACGGTCGGATGTGCAATAGATGCTGAGTTTGGGGCAACGGGCGTTACAGAGTGCATAGAAGTTTATTAGGGTTTGGGGGACATCCCGGGAAAAACAAAAGCTCAGTGTATCTTTAGGATTTTGGGGGGACCCCAGGCGCAACCTTCCCCCACCCTGAACCCTGTTAACTGATAGGAGAAAAAACCCACACAAAAACCCAATTCACACTCTCTCTCAAAATAGAAAAAACATGACCAGTGTCGGGTGGACAGGAGAAAACCCTTAAAACCAGGAAAAAATAGGACATTTAGGGCAGGATGCTGGGAATCCATGGAAAGGCCCCCTAAACCTAGGGGTGAGCAAATTTGGTTTAGCTTCCCTCTGAAAAACCCAGAGGGGTCACTCCCCTCAGGGGGTTTCAAATGATAGAGAAAATAAAAGGGTTTTTTTAGCCTTGATTTAAAAAGACTTCCCGATAGGCCTCCCCATTGTAATTGAGGAGGGGGATGGGCGTTATGTGGTGGGTTTTCCTAGTTTTTTTTTTCTGCGTTTTGCCTGTTAGCAGGGGGTCAAATTTTTGGGCAATATTGGGGAAGATGATAAAAAGGCTTTTTTTAGTGGTCTCCTTAATATGCAACTCGAAGGGAGGGGGTAGGGTCAAATTTTTCCCCCCAAGGGTTTTTAAAACGTATGGGCTCTGGGAGATTTCAAAAATGCCAAAAAATTAGAGTACTATTTTTCAAACAGATCCCCTTGATGTTTTGCGGGGTCCAGAAAGCAGCTTCAACAAATTTCTGGTCTAACCCTAAAACTCTGATTTGGGATGAACCCCAAAATAGGAAACTTAAAAATTTTTGGGTTTCCCCGAACGGGTGATCGGGGTTTTATTTTAAATTTCCCCAAAATTTTTGGAGGTCACCCATTAATGGGGGGTTTCGATACTACGATTCCCCTTTGGGAAACCCGGCGAAAAAAAAAGGTTTCGCCCTACTTCCCCCCACTGGAGTTAGAAGTGTTTAAACCCGTGCTTGTGGCGATTTTTGAGCACCATTTTCAGAAAGAAAAGCAACACAGCTGCAGCGGCCAAGGAGAGAGAATTGGCGTGGGAGAGAATCGCTGCCCCAGTCAATGCTGTCCCATCAGATAACATTAGAGGAAAATACTATGGACACTTGCTCTTTACTGCAGCTTGCTCACTATTATAGTATGCAACCCAACCTCATCAATGTATCTCTGTACATCTGTTGTATTTGTACTTTTTTTTTAAAATTATATTTGGGATTTAGGATTATGTATCATATTTGTACCTGATAATTTAACACATTTGAAAGTTTCTAACTGTCCATGTTGTTTATTCTCTTTGTATATATTTAAAAGTTTTGTTTTACGATTATCTAACTCAACATTTTTGTACCTAATGAATGTATACGTTATAGTAAATGTGATAAAATGGTAAATGTAAACATTTCCCAAGGTAAATCTGGTAAATGTGTACATTTCCCGGAAGACGCTAGTCACAGTAGGCTTACAGTATCATAAATGTACACATTTACCAGTTTCCCACATTTACCGTAACATATACATGTGAAAAATGTTATTTGCTGTATATTTATCCTTTTACTAAAGTTTATCTTGACGTCTGTTTTGCTGTAAAACCCAGAGCACCCTGTCAAAATGTAATAAAGTATAAAATGTGTTGATAAAATGCAGTAGAGCTGGTTGTGATTGGTCCCTGGTCTTCCTGTCAGGAGAGTGATGCCCTGCCCTCCTGTCCTTCCACTCCTGGAAACATCCTGGGAGGTGGCCCTAGAGGGGACCAAGGAGAGCACCCCTCCCTCAGGGCTGAGGTAGAGTCACGTCCACCTAGCTAGTCCAGACCTCAGCTGGCCTCTGACTGTAATACAATTAGAAAATGTGTTTTAAACCTTTAGTTAACATCCTCCCATCCTACATTGTGTGTTTCTTGCTGCAGAAGCGTGATCTGCTTCGTCACCTTCTGGATCACAGCTACTCCAAAACTACCAGGCATCAGACCACTGACAGGAAGAAGGTTGAACCCTGTTCCTTTACTGTCCCATCAGATAACATTAGAGGAAAATACTATGGACACTTGCTCTGTACTGCAGCTTGCTTACTATTAGCAACCCAACCTCATTCAATCTATCTTTGTACATCTGTTATGTACTTTTACTTATTTAAAAATACTGATATTTGTCTATAATTTAGGATTATATTTCATATTTGTACCTGATAATTTAACACCTTTGAAAAGTGTCCAGTTTCTAACGGTCCATGTTGTTTCACTGCACCAAAAGGAAGATATCCGGGTGAAAACGGTGACATGTGACGCCGTGGAACATCAGATTTTGCATCGCGTTGACTTGGAATTCTAGGTGAAAACTCTCCCCCCTCCCCTTCCAACACGTCGAGTCCTAGAGTAGCCTTTCACATGCAAATGAAACACTGGTTGGGTATTCACATTCAAACAAGATGATTAGGGACAGGCTGAAAGCAAGACCTACACATTTGTCCCGCTGACATTTTACTTAGGGGGTGAACTTTTTAAAATCCCTACTAAATTAGTAGATGTTCTTAAGCAGGTCCTTTTGGCTTGGTTACTAGTCTACAACCACAAGTTTTCACCCCACCGTTATTTTATATGGAACAATAAAGATATCCTTTACAAAAATAAAAACTATTTTCTATCAGTCTTGGTTTGGAGTTGTTATGGAATTCTAACAGTTACTAAGAAATGTGAATTAGTTAAATTATGCTCCATTGTCAACAGTATTCAATGGAAGAAAGCTTGAACAATTGCTAATACATATTTAATTAATAAAGTAAAGTATCATTTAAGATGCTACAGAGGAATTACCCCATAAAGCATCTATTATATATGTATTAGGAACATTAAGTGTAAATATGCTGTAGAAAATTCACATGAATAAAATAAATACTAGTTGATAAATCTCTCCATATAGAAGCCATTTGATTTGAGTTGCAGGGTTTATATGAGAGATGTGGGGGGGATTGCTCATAAACCTGTAATGGTATTACTGGTTAGTACAGTTGGATATAATATTGGTTTCTTTTGATTCAATATGACTAATGATTCAAATATATTAGTTGCAAATTCAAACCTTTTTGGGAAGTTTTACATATACAACAGGACATTAGTGAAAACAACGCAATGTTTTGGTTTTATTTCAAACAAATCGGTTTATCTGTGCCCATTGAACACGAGACGGCCACTTCCATCACGACGGGGGCACTTCTGTCGCGCCAGGTACTTTTTTCCTGGGCTGCCGCTGTTACGATCGTGTTACAGGACCCAAGTGCAAACTACAGACACAGAAACGTTGGTAGGGAAAAACCAGGGTTTACTGGGGAATTAGTACAGAGAATGTCAAGGTAGGAATGGCAAGCTGGGGAGACGGGCTGGTGCAGGAGCGGGGTGAACGGAGCTGGGAGACAGGCAGGCAGGACGACAGGCAGGCAGGGTAGACAGGCGGTGGTAGGTCGGCAGGCGGGGAGTCAGGGAAGGAGACTGGATCTGGACACAGGACAACAGGGTTAGTAAAGGCGTAGGAGAAACTTTGAGATAAATCTGCAAAGCGGCCGAGAACCGAGACTGATGGGGCAGTACAAACAACGATCTGGCGATGAGTGGTTGGAAAGCCGGGGTTCTTATACAGGAGGAGATGACTTGATGGACTGCAGGTGTGCGGGGTAGAGCAGGTGAGCGGGAGGTGGTGATGAGGCAGGGAGGAGCCGGAGTCTAGAGCCACGCCCGCCAACACATACACACAGACAGACAGAGACAGACAGGTAGAGAGACTGCTAGGAGGCAGAAGTGGCGGGCGTGACAGCCGCTGGATACTATTGGAAAGAAAACGCCGTTTAATTCAAATATTATCTAAATATTATTTACTAGAAGATTTTTTTCCCAAGAGATTTCGAAATGACTCATTGCAGTCCTTTCACTACCCCGACGTCGGTTCAGTCAGCTGATGCCACTCCGATTCGCCCTAGTAACTCGGGGCATCTAGACAATGCGAATGTGGTCATGGCTGCCATTGGAAGAGTTGGACGGACTTTGAGTGAACTGTGACCAAGTAGGGAAAATCAATGGACGACTTGATGCAATGGATACACGATGCATGCAATAGAGCTCAACAGTGAGGTTCCGGAAGTGAAAATCCCATTCATATTCTGAATAGGGATTTTGATTATTAGCCATAATGTTGTAACCATCCAATGTAGACTCACCACAAGCTAGTAGATTGTGAAACGATAGTGTATGCTCCTGTAGAAGCCACAAGTCCGTATGATATCAACCTTGTTTTGAGAAAAAACATGCTTTATTCGCGATGTAATGGCAAAGTACTATACTACCCACAATCCTAAAGTGTAACAGCGACGTCTCTGATTGGTGGAGCTTGCTGTTACCATGGAAATGTTTACCGCACCCGCGAACGTCTTGTCAGCTAACGTTAACGCTAGCTACTAACGTAACCTAGCTAGCTGCTTATCCTATGCAGCTGTGACTAACTCACGTAATGTTAGCATAACGTTAGCTACGTGAATGTAACTGGATCGAATTCACATTTATTAAAAATGAGTAACGTTAATAACTTATATATCTGATCAACCGGTTCTTCACAAACACACTGGTGGGGAATCGGTGGAACCGGCATTGATGGACGCCCGAGCGGTGATTGCAGTCAGGAACGAAGCACCGTACCATGTCGATGACAACACTTTACACTATACTATATGAAACACTATATATACGAACACAAAACAACAACAATATAAACACTATACAATTGACAAATGTTAAATTCAAGAAGAAGCGCGCTAAACTTAGTTTGGAAGTTGTTGGAAAAGTATCATTCGCAATGGTTTATGGGATGAGTAGTTCCTTCACTTCATAAAATAATTACGTACACAGTCTTGTACCTTTGCCTTTTCTTCCGTTTTCCGATCTTTTTTTTTGCTCAGAATCAAATGTTTTATGGTCACGATTCATCTCCTAGCTGGTTGGCTTGGTTCCAGCCTTAAAACTCTTTATATACGGATTTTCTGAAATGGCAATGTAGTAAATTTACTTCCGGAACCAGAGCCGTTCAAAAAGTGTGCGGTCACTGTTGCGCTCTATTGAGGAGAGCAAAAGCGCCACAATGACACGGATATAATCTCTCCCCCCTCCAAGAGGCCGGCACCATCGACTAGACGGACACACTGTTCAAACATAGCGGTGAGTGTTAACCCTGTAAAACCCAAATATAGAAAAAAATGAGCAAAACATTTTTTTCACCTCTCAGATGTTGTTGTAGGGGGCCTCTGATGCAGAAATTAAAGGGTTTTCAAAATTTTTATGTTTTAGTAAGTTTTTAGGGACATGTTGTAATATTGCAACGTTGGCCCTAGTTGGGAGCAGAATTTCTGTGTTTATACTCACATTGTTTGAACAATATACAAAACAACTAAGGGTTAATTTGCAGGGTTGAGTGCTTATGTTGCCCCATAACAGTCTATATCATGAATAATAATCACACAACAGTCATATTTTTTTATGAAGTCATTTATTAATAAAAAAAAAAAAGATAAAAACTGTATTTACAAAACTCAAAATTTACAAAATCCCTTCTGAGCATTCAAAGTCCCCGTGTTCCCGTGTTCAGCCATGTTTTATTTGCAGTGATAGGGCCCAAAAAAACCGTTTTTTTCCCCCCTAAAAAACAAAACGGGAAAATTACCCCTTGCTGCATAGGGTGGGTTTGGGATATCCTGTATTTGCCCGTGTCTGCAGCGCCCCCCTGTTCCGGTTTTTTTCACCGGGAAATGGGCGTGAGGGGCTTTGCGTAATTCCAAAGGGGGGGTTTGCCGGGGTGGACTTTTTTGGGGGCCCCCTTTGAGGAAATTCCATCCACCTGTTGGGGGCTCTTCTGAGCACTCAAGGGGCTTTCCCTTTATGTCCCTTTTGCTGCGTTTCTGGGCTCCTATTGCCCCCGAAAAATGGTCGCCCTCTTTTTTGGGGTTTTTGTTGGGGTGTTGTTTTTTCAACCCGGATGAGAGAGGATGCTAGGTTTTTTGCCTGAAAATGTCTCCTGTTCAGTATCTCCTTTTTGAAATATTGAGGAAACTTTGCAGTCCCCCTTGTAGAGGAGCCAGGCTTGATCAAAGCGGGGGTGATGGTTTTTGGCCCCGAAGATGTAAAGGTTTTACCAGCGGTTAAAGGGTTTCATTTGGGGGAATTTTTACTTGGGGTGGAAATGGCTTTCCTGGGATATATTGTTTTTATGCTGCCCGAATTTCCCCCTTTAAAAGGGAAACATTTATCTTTTTCCACAGAGTTGTGCTCTTTTCCGGGGACCACCCGAGGCATTTCTTTTATGAAAGAATCAAGCCAGGTTGAGTTTCCAGAGTTTCTGTCCCGACACTGTCAAGGGTTTTTTAAAAATGTAATGATGTCAACAGGTTGGAATCTATTGCGGGGGCATTACATCAGAAACATTTGGGGGTTTGTTTACCCGGGTGCCTTTTCTTTCCCCAAAACATACGGACTCCGACATTTTTTTTTTTCATTTTGGCCCCTCCTTTAGGGGACCCCTGCCCCAAACACTTTTTCAATTTCCCTTTTTTATTGGTGTTTATAGATTTTTTCCATTCTTTTGAAAAACTGTAATCATTTTGGGGTTTTTTTTAAAAGCCCGAAACCCTGTCTTCTGACACAAACTTTTTGGGGAAGGGGTACTCCCGTTTGGGGTGTGGGGAGGGAAACGGCCCTCATTGGTGTTTATCCCGGCCCGAAAATCAGGTTTTTGGGGACTGATTTAATCCTTTTTTTAGCCAACCCATATGTCCGGGGCATGGGTGTGTGTTTTTTTGTTTTGTTTGGGGCTCAATGTTTCCCCATTTAATCATCAGCCGGGCCAGTCATGGGCCCGGTTAGATTTTCTTTTTCCCCTTTAAAGGGATCTTCATTTCCTTTTTCCCTTTTCACTTTGTTTTTAGTTGTTGATTCCATCTCAAAAATTTACTGTTTTCCATTTTTTTTGGGTGGCTTCAATCACATCCCGCACACTGTAAAGAACCCTCTCTTTGGGTGGGGGCAAATTTTGAAATGGAAAAAGTGAAAAAAACAAAAAAAAATTTGTAGTAAGTAAGTAATACATATAAAACATTTTTTTCTCCAAAGGGTAAATAATTTCAATTTTAAATGTATCCCAAAACCCTTTCTTTCACATTCCACCCAAAATTTAAAAAAAAAGTGTCTGGAAAAGGCCCAAAATTTTGCTCTCTACTTTCATTACTAAAAAGGGAAAAAACTTCCCCATCCCCCCAAATTTTTAAAAACATTCTCCCCCTGTCCCTGAAAAAAAAAATGCAACGGGGCATCCCCCTGTCCCCCCTGTAATGTTTTAAGGTGCAAAATGCTAATTTTTTATTTCCCCCCCCTCACCCCGGATGTAGAATTACAAAAATAGAATAACATGCTCCCAAAACACATTTATGAATTTTATTTCCCAATAAATAAAAATCTACATGTTATAGACTTTTAATCATCATAAAAAAAAAATTTTTTAAGGCTTTTTACTTTTCTTGAATCTTGACAAATCCAAATCCAAAAAAACAAAGAGATGAGTTTTGAAGAAAAATTTGCAGGTTTGTGAGACTCATGGCTGATTGGGGGCCCGACCTATAAAAACATTTACCATCCAATAGCATTGCGGGTTAAAAAAATAGGACCCCCTTTACTATCTAAATGTGGTCTTTTAAAAAAAACAAATTTCCGATTTTTTTTTTTTAGGATAAACTAAAACGGATGTTGTAATTTTGCAACAGTGGGCCTTTTAAACTTGGCTGGCTGCTAGCTAAAAGTTTTTTGGGTAACCCAGTTGACCCTTGCCTCAAGGGGAAGTTTTCTAACAATAAAATGTTTAAAATATGTAGGGTTTTTGATTTGTAATTTTTAAAGTGTTACAGGGAAACGGTCGGAGGCTGGCACGCAATGGAAAAAACATCCAACGATTTTGATCCCCCAAGAAGGTTATGGGAAGCTTGTTGTGACGGTTGCTTTGTTGGAGCTTGATCGCTAGAAGGTTTTTAACGTTACAGCCTAGGGAAAACCAAAAAATGAAAAAATCTGTTTCGTTTAACAGCGTTTAAACTCTCCCACACAAAAGAGGCCCGGGGTTTCAACGTCGCTGCAGAAGGAGGATATTTATGTGTATGTTATCAGGCCCGTGAGCCCAAAAACCCTTTTAAATTTTTGCCCGGTGTTTTAAAAGGTTTATATTTAGTCCCTAAATTTTGAACCCACCAGTCCTATTTTAACGTGCCTTTTCCCGGGCATTTTAGGGGTTTGCAAACTTTCGGAGCTCTGCCCGGTTTTAGGGCAGGTGGAGGAAGACCCCGGCTACCTACCCCCAGGGGTATCGCCCCATGCAGCGTTTTGCCGCCTTTCAGACCGTCGCCCCCCAATTATGTGCTGACAAGAATTAAATGTAATTTAAAAAAAATAAGTCCTGGTTTTTGGGAAAAAGGGTATTTCAGAATAATGGGGACATTATGATAATAATATGATATGATAAGTTAAACTATACCCAAACCTATGGGCATTTCATTGGGAGGAGTTAAAAATAGGCACAGAACCAAGGGAAACCCCTTTTCCTAGGAAATATGGGAAAAAGGTAGTAAAATCCCATTTAACGTCATCAGTTTTTAGCCCGGTCTACCAAAGGGAAAATTGGGAAAAACAAATTTCTGCATGGTGCTCCCCGGGGGTCGGCCGGTTTAAAATGCGATAGGCCACCCCGGTTGTGGGGAAAATTTTCCCTTTGTTTTTTAGTGAAGGTAAGTTTAAACTGCCCCCCATCGCGATTTATGGCAGATGTTCCTGGGTGAAAAAAAGGGGGTCGTTTCCGGGGTTTGGTTTAAATGTTTTATTACTGCCCAATTTCATTAAGTTTTCGTGGGAGGGGGGAAAAGTCGGGGAAACGCCCGGGTTTTGGGGCAGGGGAAGGGGGAAGGAAAGGAAAGAGAAGGAAAAAAACCCGGGAAGAAGAGAATGAATTATTTAATTATTATTATTTCATATATATGTTTTTGTATATTTATTCAATATTCTTGCAAAAAAATTTTTTACAAATAATAAAATATTAGAATGGTGCAATTCAGTGTTTGCTGTCAATTTAATACCCCCAACCTTTCTTATCACAAAATTTTGGGGTTTTTGGGTATTTTAGACAATTTTCAGGGAATTAAAGGAAAATTTAGGGGAGGATGGAAAGGGGGAAAAGTAAAAATAATCTTAAAAACGGGGCCCGTTTCCGGGGGGCTATTCGGTTTTAGAATCGGGGTTGGATTTTGGCAAACGGAATGGACGTCATTTTAAAACAAGGTCAGGCCATCTGCGGGGTTCCGGTTTTTCGGGCCAAATTTAAAACTGACTCGGCCCGGGGAGAACGGGGCCGCAACTGGGGGCTTTCTCTTTGAAATTTTTGGGTGACATGAAAATGGCATTTTAAAAACAAATACATTTAATGAGGCCCTTTTTACAGGGGAAAATTTTTTTTTCCAAATATTATCTATTTTTTTAATGTGTGATTAAAAAAGTTTAATAAAAGACATTGTTCCCAAAATTTTATGTTGTTTGAGGGGTAAAAATTTTTTTTTTTGTTTTTAAACCCCTGCTTTTTAATAGGCAGTTCTGCACTAAAATCCAGTAAGCCAATAGGAACCCTTTTTCTCTAAACATCTGCAGATTTCAAAGATAGGTTAGCTACTTACATATTTACCTTTAACAGAGATATTACAGTTCTGTCATTTGTAAAATTTTCAAATGGAACCCGTGTTGGAATTTAAAAGCAACGGTTTTACATTCTTTTAAAGCCATTACTTCATGCCACTACTTATATTTTTTTCTTTTCTGACTGTTGGTCTTCACTCCCCCATGCTTGGGTTTTAGTCAGGGTTTGCATGGATTTATGCACTTTTGGCTATATATACAAAATTGGAGGATGTGGAGGAAATATTCCAAAACTCATTTGGGGTCATCTATTTTTCTATCTATCTATTTCCCATGAACAAAAAGTGTGGTCATCAAGATGAAGTACAGTTAAAAAAAAAAATGTCATTTTTTATGTGATTTAGATTTTGGGACAAGCCCAAGCCATTTTGAACTTTCCAAAAGATAAAATTTAACACAACAAAAATCAGGCTCCAAAATCCTCTCCCGCTCAACAATAGTTGAAGTTCTGTCAGGCAGCGTAATACACCTGGGTATTCACCCGACGTCTTTCCCCTGCAAAAACAGTGTTTTTAAAAAAAACTAATTGTTTTTATTGTACTTGTGACATTTAAATGAAATAAACCCGGCTTACAGTTTTTTACAAATTTCTTACAAAAAGATTTTTTGAAAAATTTGGCTCATTTTCCTTCCAAAAAATCTTTCACACAAAACCCCAAAACAAAAAAAGGGAAAAAATATGTATGTGTATTTAGTATTTTATATGCAAAAAAACAAAATTTCAATGGGGGGGAAAAAAAAAATTTATTTTTTTTTTCTCAAAACATCCCGGGGGAAAAAAAAAAAGGGAAAAAAAAAAATTGGGGGGTACATCCTGTTTTCCTGTTTCGGGTCGGGGCCCCAAACACCTCAACATCACAAAACAAAAGTTTTTCTCGGCAAACAGCGGGGGGAAAAGTACCGGGCTGGAGGGAAAGTATCCAGCCCCGGCCTGCCCCCTAAATTTTGTTTCCCCCCAAAGGGTTTCCCCCATTACCTGGAGAAGGGGCATTTCGTTGGGGGGCTGGGGGCCCTCTCCCAGCCTCCCTTTAAAAAACAACCAGGTTTATCACATGGTCAACCAAAGTGGCCTGGATTTTAATTTAGTGGGTCGTTTCCTTCTTCCTCTTCCATGTCCCTGTCCTCGCCCCCTCTCTTACTCTCACTCCTCTCCTTAACTCTCTTCAAAATTGGCCTCCATTGGTTTTCCAAACCAAGGAGTAACCTGGGGTGGGCCTTTTTTATAGTCCTACTAGGGCCCAAGTTTCCCACTTCTCCTTATTCTTTTTTGCAAATCTTGTTTCATGTGAACCATTTCCTTTTTTTTGGGATTTGGGTAGGGGCTATATAATTGTATTTGAAAAGGGGTTTTTTAGTTTCCCTGTGATCAACCCCTTACAAATTTTAAAAGAAAAACTAGGGAATTGTTATGAAGGACAAAAGAAACATTTTGTTTGGGGGAAAGAGGTTTTTGGCCCCTACTGTAATTGATTTTTTATAAAGAATAAGAATAAATTTTTAAGGGGCCTTCCCGGGATTTTTTCCCAAAAAAACACAAATAAATTCCTTTCATGTGTCCAAAAAACACGTAGGTTTTGATCGTACCAAAGAACAAAAATTTAGATACCCAAAAAAAAATGAAAGAATCATACTATGTTTTTAGAAAAATTTATACGGGAAAAAACTTCAAAAAAAAAACAAAAATTTTATTCTTACACACCCTTTCCTTTTTTTTTTTCTATCAAATTTTTTTTTTTATTTTCCAAAAAAAGAAGGAAAAAACAACCCAAACAAACAGTTTTCAATAATACCGTACAACCCCTTTAAAAGTATACACCTCCCCTTCCCCCCCCAGCCATCCTAACCTCCCTCCCCCCCTCCCTCCCTAAGTTTTTCGACCCCCTCCCACCCCCCCCCCCAAACCAGATCTTCCCTTGCCCGTAGGTATATATGAAAGAAGGGTTAAATAATACATCCCGATCACAAAAGTATTCTGTTTGGCCAAAAACAAAAGAAAAAAAAATAAAAAAAATAAATCAAATAAACCAAAAAAATCATTTTTTTTAGGGCCTTCACTCAAAAATCTTTAATCCTGCGCTGCAAAACTTGGGGTCGTTTTCTTTAAATAGGTTTCCATTTCATTTGGCTACCCGATAGTTCCAAAATAGAGGGGGTAATCAAAATTTATAGTTTGCCCCTGGATTTGGGGGTGGGGGTTGTGTGTGGGAGGCTTTCCGCGGGAAAGTCCAGCCGTTTTTTTTAGCCGCAGTTAACCAACAAGTAGAGTTTTGAATTTGGGAAGCCCTTAGGGTTTAAATTTAGGGGGTCATTCAAAAAACAGGCTCTGCGACAAAAAAGATATGTCTTGTCTCCAAAATTTAATTTAGATAAAGAAGAAGAAAACCCAAACCCCCAAAAAAAAAGGGGCCACACCAGGGGGCACTCCCCGAACTATGGGAAAAAGGAAAAAATCCTCATGTCCCAGAGAGCTTTGATCACAAACAGGAGAGGGTGTAAGCTTTATGAGGGTGCCGCCTTTCTCGGAGTAAAAAAATTTCATCACCGGAGGGAAAAACTAAAGGGTCCCTGCTTTCACACCCGGTGGGGCAGAGGCCCACAAGAGGATTCTAATTTAAAAAAATATATAGAGCGAAACTAAGCCTTCGACCGAAAACCCCCAATCCCAGCAGGGGTTTTGGGGGCTTTAAAAAGTTCGGAGGGGAGAGGAAAACCCCGGGCGCAAATTAAATAAAAAAAAAAAAAACCTGGCAAATTTTAAACCGGGCCCAAAGGGGGAAATCATTTAACATTCTAAGGGGCCCTTTTTCATCTAGACATCAGGGCAAAAACATTAACACCTCTTCAACCCCCCAAATCAGTGAGAAGGGCAAAAATGAAAAGAAAGATAGGACCCTTTTAGTGTGCCATTTTAAAAAAAAGAACCAGTCACCTTCTCCACGGCGCCATACAGATTTTAAAAGGGGAAAGGGCATAATAGAGCCCTGTTTAAAATTTGGAGCATTTAAGTGGAAGGGCCTTTTAATTTTACTAAATCTTGGGAGTCGGTGGGGAGGGGGGCCCAAGTTTTCCTCTATTGGTCTCCATGATACTAGTACCAGGGGATCAAGCCAAGTCGACAGTGGACGCAACACATATGACCAAAAGTACAATTTAAAATTGGGAACAGCTAGACCTCCATTACGTTTACTACGCTGTAGAGTGGTTCATTTAAGTATTTGAAGCTCCTAACCACAGGTATATGGGTCGGCAGTGTGGACGGGTCAAGAGATGGGTTAAGGGGCATCAGTAAAGACTTAGTCCAGTTTAAAGCAGCTTGTCCATTAACACCATTTCAGATCTTGTTTGCTTAACATGTACTATCATATTATGCATGATTGCACTTCACATCCTAAGGAAAACCCTGTGATGGATATTTGAGTTGATAAGGCAGATTTAAAATGAATGATTTCACCAGGATTTATTCACTTAATTTTACCCCAAAAGATGACAATTTTGAGTAACGTGTGCTTCATGTGCTGTACATAATCCCAGGTTCATATTCTTCAGATAACTAACTGAGACTAACGCTGGTCACAGTTTCCTCATACTATTAATCATTATGGTACCAAATATTATGTTTGGGAGGGGGGGTCCAGGTGGTGCTGTGAACATGTTGGGTTTCCTCAGTTGGTCATTTAGGAAAATAAGCCTCTCCAACATGGCAGCTGTCAATTTATTCTGATAAACCCACACACACCCATACACACACTCTCTCTCACACAGACAAACATGACCAGCGTCAGTGGACAGGAGCAGCTAGACCAGGAGAATAGGACATGTAGGCAGGATGCTAGTATCCATCGGCAGGAACCTGAGCTAGGGTGAGCTAACTGGTCTAGCCTTACTCTGAGAACAGACTGAGCCACTCCCTCAAGGCTGGTCAAATGATAGAGAGAATAAATGGTTTTTAGCCTTGACTTAAAGACTTCGATAGAGCCTGCCAGTGTAATGAGGACAGGATGGGCGTTATGTGGTTGAATTTCCTAGTTTTGTTTCTGCGTCTGCCTGTTAGCATGGGTCGAATCTTGGCAATATTGCGAAGATGATAAAAGGCTGTTTTAGTAGTCTCCTTAATATGCAACTCGAATGAGAGGGTAGGGTCGAATTTAACCCCAAGGTTTTTAACGTATGGGCTCTGGGAGATTACACAACTACCAACATTTAGAGTACTATTCTCAAACAGATGCCGATGTCTAGCTGGGGTCCAGAAAGCAGCTTCAACAAACTCTGAGTCTAACCCTGAACTCTGAGTTGATGAACCCCGAGATAGGAAACTTAGATTTTTCAGAAGGTTAGTTAGTTCAAAGGAGGTC
>JAXDDX010000886.1:0-18311 GCA_034670405.1 Hoplostethus atlanticus | reverse complement strand
TTATACAGAATGTTCTCAGTTTTAATTTGAAATTAATATATTGAACAGAATGCAGAAGGGGGAAGTAAAGGCTTGGCATCTTACCCAAGTGTTGAGTGTGGAGACCAACCTGCTAGATTCTGCCTTCCCTCCTTCCCTCCCAATGAGACCGTTTTTATATAGAACAAACAGGGGTGTGATTAACACAGACTTGAATGTTCCCTTTGAATACTAAAAGTTCAAAAATCAAATCAAAACATGCATTCCTGCAGAATGGATTACTTCCTTGATAGGTGAATTTTTAGACTGAGACATGATAATTACATTCAATATGATTAATGTGCTGTGTATGCTTTTATCATTGTATATGAACTCATTCATATTAAGTTTGCATCACTTCATTCATTATATATATCTTTTGAACATTTGTGAATGGTTTAGTTTTTTACAGTCGCTAACACCCATTTGTCCAATCTGTAGTCACATTTTCAAAACTCTAAACACAATTAGCACAACATCCGTCAGTTGTGGACCATACCATTAACACAATTCTTGTTGTTTTGTTGCTTACTTCCTTGAAGTTAACAAGGAAGGTTTCATCTGAGTCAGTGCCATTGGCCCCGGGCTCTGCCAAGCAGCACCTAGACGTCAATGGTTTCCATTCAGCTGTCAGTTTGGAAATACACTGTAACCTCCCAGGAAACATGTTGATGTTGAATAGACATTGACAGGACGGCCTTCACCGACGTTGAAAATACATCTAACTACAGTTCCAAAAGGAAAGTTGAGACTACGTCCGAGACAGCTGAACCATAACGAATGGCATTTATTTGCCCAATTTGCCACTTAGGCCATTGGGAGGCAGCGTTGAGCTATAGATGTGTCCTGGATATAACCGGGATGTGAGGTCATTTCTGTAAGCTCTTACACACTGTAAATCAAGTCACTATTGTTACACACCATTGTTCTCCTGACGGTTTATTTTTCTTATGCCGCGGCTCAAATTGCCGTGAGCTGGAATGAGCTAAAACCATGAAACTTGGCCCAATAACTGGAAATGATGTGCAAATGCTTCCCAAGAAAGATGAGCCCAATCGGCCAGATGGTGCTACCAAATTTTCTGTGGATCATTATTGGACCAAGCTTATCAACAGTTGCATAAAGCTTGTTGATATCTTATTTAGTTTTCAATAAAGTTCTTGTCTTCCAATTCAAGTTAATTAAGTATTCAGTGAGTTTAGTGCTATTCATATATTTACCACTAGCAACACAGTGTGCCACACACTTGAGTGTGCTGAGCTTTCTGCAGCACCTATTGGTTGAAATACACACTTAGGCCAGTGAAAGCATATAGCACCTTGCAAGTTCACAGAATGCATTTTATAACACAAACATTCAGTAATACCAAATAAATTAATAATTTCATTCAAACATGAGTATTCATCAATAAAATGAAATGTGTTGTTTCTGCATTCTGTGGAAATCAAACAAGTTGTTTTGGGATTTCATGTGACAAAACATGGAGTCACTGTTTAATTAACAGTCTAATCAATATATCAATATATTCTACATGAGCACAAACAACAATACTCCTAAAAAAATGAAAGAACTACATGCAAGGGAATACTTATCTCGTTACCTTTGGATGACACATTAATACTAAAAGAAGCTTAACCAAACAGCCAAGATTAAATAAAATGCACAACACAAACCAAAGTCATTAAAGATTTTATTGATTTGAATGAAAGATGGATCCGGTGACCTAAACATTAAATGATAACTTTTAAACAGGGCGGGTCCTACTAACCTCTGCATAGCATGTATCACTGCTTTGTAGTAGTTTGCTGTGCTTTACCATACTTTGTGGTAATTAATCAAATGTATTTGTATAGCCCTTAATTGTGGCTACACAACACCCCCCAACCATGGACCCTCGCTGAGGACAAGGAAAAACTCCCACAAACCTTTTAGGGAAAATGGAAGAAACCTTGGGAGGGGCTTCTCAGGGAGGGATCCCCCGTACCAGGACGGTTGGGTGCGCAATCGGTGCAAAGTATACGAACGAGAGGGTAGGGTGCGTTGGAGGACTTTGTGGGAGATGATCAATATCGTTCCCATGAACTTGCTGAAGCCAAGTGGTTATTTGGTCTGTGATCCAAGGGTGGCACTCTACCTACAGTATCTGCCCACAGCGCTGCAGTGCTCCAGAGCACTGTGTCTTGTGGCTACTTGTGGTACAGCTGCCAAATATTTCCTGTGGTTACAACAGTACCAGTGGCTCAATCTATCCAAGTCTCAGAAACTTAAGTTCCTCATCTTCCCAAAGCCCTCAACAACGCCGAAGCAATCGTTTTGGCATATTTTTTTAATGTTTCACAAAACCGCGGTGTATTTTTAATAATTGATTTGTCAACGACTAACTAAGCTCTCAACAAACGACGAGCCCTCGGTCTCACCATTACTACGTCACTTACAGCTAAACCAGATTGCCCCTCTTTATACTTTTTCCATCTGCCAAAGATACCGACATACTGACAAACTGGGAGGGTTGTAGCTAAAACCGAGTGAGAAATGATATACTAAAGAGAGACCAAATTGTGTTTTTGACGTTCGTTCTTGTATGAGTTGGAAGTGCTTGAGCACAAACTGTACACAAACATAACAGTATCAGTCAAGCTTGAGTGCGAACAGCCGGAGACATAAATTACATGCACTCCGTTGTTAGCTTGCTGTTAGCGAAATAATTATTTCGCAATGAATACGGCTTCAGAATTCAGCAGTTCTAATGTGACATGGGAAGGAATGTATCTAGGTAAGCTCAGCCTCGTTTTAATACGTTAACCAAATGGATCACAGCGTTAACCCTGTTAAGACTGATTAAAGAACGATTATAGAGTGCCCCAGGAAGTAGGTCATAGGGTTAGGGTTGGCTCGATCTTTGGTCGGTTTTTGAATGGGGCTTTGGTTAGATCCCTGAAATAAGGTCTGTGGTTAGTTAAGAGATTTTGTCACTTTGTAAAGCTGTTTTGAAGCCTTGTTCCAATAAAAAAAAAAGGATCATATTTATGAAATATTTTAACCTGAAATGGGTCAAATTTGACCCGAACACAATACGAGATTTATGTGTGTTAACAGAATATTGAACTGGAGAACATAGGACCCTGGGAACATGGATACGCTCCCGTTGTTATTCCCACAGCATCCCATGTTTTGAAGTAGTAGAGCGCAACAGTGACTGCCCACTTTTTGAACGGTTCCGGAAGTGAATTTCCCATTCATTCACTACATTGACATTTCAGAAAATACTAATTAATAATAAATTATTATTATAATAATTTTAAGCCTGGAACCAAGCCAACCAACTAGGAGATGAATCGTGACCATAACACATTTGATTCTGAGCAAAAAAAAGGCAAAGGTACAAGACTGTGTACATAATTATTTTAAGAGTGAAGGAACTACTCATCCCATAAACCATTGCAAATGATACCTTTCCAACAACTTCCAACCTAACGATAGTTTAGCACCCCTTCTCGAATTTTTTTTCTTCTCGATGTTGTGGTGTGTGTGTATATATATATATATAGTGTTTCATATAGTATAAAGTGTTGTCATCGACATGGTACAGTGCTTGACTGCAATCACCGCTCAGGCATCCATCAATGCCGGTTCCACGGATTCCCCACCAGGTGGATCAGATATATAAGTTATTAACGTTACTCGTTTTTAATAAATGTGAATTCGATCCAGTTACATTCACGTAGTTAACGTTATGCTAATATTACGTGAGTTAGTCACAGCTGCGTAGGATAAGCAGCTAGCTAGGTTATGTTAGTAGTTAACGTTAGCTGACAAGACGTTTGGGGGTGCGGTAAACATTTCCATGGTCAGAGACGTTGCTGTTACATTTTAGGATTGTGGGTAGTGTAGTACTTCTCCATGACATCGCGAATAAAACATGTTTTTCTTAAAACAAGGTTGATATCATACAGACTTGTGGCTTCTACAGGAGCATACACAATTGTTTCACAATGTGATAGCTCGTGGTAAGTCTACCTTGGATGGTTACGACATTATGGCTAGTAATCAAAATCCTGATTCAGAATATTAACGGGATTTTCACTTCCGGAACCTCACTTTTGAGCTCTATAGCACTAATAGCTAGCTAGTAGCTTTGATTTAAGCATGACTATGGCATGCCCGTGAACAAATGCCACATAACTAGTTAAGTTGTGTGCCACCTAACTAGTTAGACAGCTGAATTTTAGGCCAATAGCTAGTTAACTAGCTGGCTTTTTAGTGCAGATAATTTGGTTGTAAGGGTAGTTAGCTGGCAAAAATGGCAGCTAGCTAACTAATTTCTGTTAACAAGCTGAATCATATGGGCAGCTAGCTGGGGAAAATTGGCAGCTAGCTAAAATAAACCCAGACAGCACCCTACGTCTTACCGACATCAGCATTACAGAGGAACATCGTTACTACATCGCATTCCATTTCTGCTTGTAGCATATAAGTAGGCTGGGAATCGGCAGTGGGATTTAAACAGCTGCAGATTCCCAACGTCGGTAATGCGTTGGCATTACGTAGCATCCAAGGAGGGTGACTGCTCCGGTATTTCCACGTTCTCAACAAGGCTAAATATAATTGGCTTATTGTAACAAAATTAAGTCATTATTTTATTTTTTATTGCACAGAGTAAAATGCTCCACGGGTTGAATTTATGTATAATAGTATGTAGACTTTACGTACCTTTTACTTCCAGTATTACTTTATTCTTCAGTTAATATATGGCCTTTAGTGTATCAACCTTAGTGGGATAGTACTCCTTTTGAAAACAGCTCAAGTTCTTTAGTTTTTAATGCAGCCAGTAAATACCATGTTCATCCTGTCTGTTGTAGCTTTTGAAACAAATACAACTTGGAAAGCTTCTTAGCCTTCTTTCTTATTTCAATAGGCAATCACATTGATCATTTTCAACTTTTTGAAATGCCTGTTTAATTACATATCTTTACTTTAAAATATTCACTATTTAATTTCACTGGACAAAGTTTGTGAAAAATAGTTTAAATTCTCCCTAAGGGCATATGTAAAAACAATTAAAAAGTCAGCCGGGTTCAGGAGAGTCTGGTCTCTGAACCAAGAAATGAACGACTCCTTAACTGCAATGTCATGCATCAGCAACCTACAGATCAGCACAGTTTCAGAATTGTGATAGTAATTCAAAGCTGTAAAAAGCCACTGTACACTACCTGCTCAGCAGCAAACAGACACACAACAAAAACAAAGTGGAGCAGCTAAAGAGCCAGATATTTCCCTCAGGAGTTGGTAGAGACCTAAAACAGAGCTAAAAGAAAGTGAATATTGGCCTTACAATCATCAGGTGGACACAAACACGACTCCAAATAATCAAAATATCAACTTAAAAGACAAGCCATCAGTTTATCTTTGTAAACAAGTAGTGAACACAACATTGACATATCATCACCTTTTAAGAGGTTTTTGAAGCAGTAAAAGTACCTACCAATAGGACTACTGAGAAGCTGCTGTGTTTGTCATTAGCATTTCGAGGGTTGTTACTGACTCTTTTGCTTGTACTAGATAAAAAAGTCAGGGGCCAAAGTCATTATGGATCATCTTCTGGAGAATCTCTTTATGTCTGTACCGAATTTACTGACAGACAGACAAAGCCATCACTGTATTCACACCACTAGTATGGCTAAAAAGTCAAGGGCCCAGGGCATCACATGGCTCACATATTTTACTGTGGCCAAATTGCTGCATAGCTCAGCACCAGGGAGCTTGATAACTGTGTGTGTATGCATCACATTCAATTTTAGTCTACCTGAGTAGGAATGTTGGACCAACAATTAACCAAAACACAGGGAAGCTATTGGCAGAGAGCTCATGACAGTGCGTTAACACAGACAACACACTGTTCATAGAGACTATTTCTTCAGTAGAAAATAGTTCAAATGAAAACTGTCTCTAGTGTGTTCTGTGGATTATCCAGGGTAGCAGGGACACTGTTTCTTAAAGAGATGTTGCTGTTAAATGTCATCTTTCAAAGCTATGAGCAGCACAAAACTAAACTTTATTAAACTTAATTCACCCCCATTGTATTGAGGTGAAATCTCAGAGACAGATATCTCCAAACATGGACAAATAAACCAAAACTATCTGACTGGAAAGATACCAAAAGTTTTTTTATCTTTTGGTTTTTAATTTGGGTGAATTGACCATTTGAATCACTGCACTGCTGTTTGTGAAACAATTGTTTTGAGATTTGTACTGATATTTGTCCCTTTGGTGCAGTAGGTGTAAGAAATAAAGAGTGGAGAGTAAAGAACATGAAATTGCAATGAAAACAAACAAACAAAATTCAGTTATTCTTTTTAATAGAATGGATAATTAAAATCAAAGGTTATTGCACATAGGCCCTTCAGATAATCATAATAAATCAAAATGACTGCGCTGCTGCATCACCCTCTCTTCACTCAAAGTTTAAATATCCAACAGCCGGCGGTGTGAACAATAAATTAATGGCCATTTACTGTACAGTAGTATTAGCCTATGTTTTGGTTGTAACTAAACCATTCATTAAAAATAAATAAATAATAATATATATGAATATATATATATATATATATATTCCCCCCCGACTCTGACATGAAAATCGAATGTGGAGACTGGCACTTTGAGTGTGAATAATGATGGTGGAGTGATTTGAGTGCTGAGCTCTGACATGGAGAAGAGTCATGGACAGAGAGATCCTCATCTCACCTCTGAGCTTTGGTCTAGCTGTCATGCTCCCCACACAGAGTGGTTTTAGAGGCAAACACCTGGCATTAGACTGCGTCTCCACATGCGTTTCCAGTGACCACATCTCACTTCCCCGCTCTATATGCAAATAAACACATACATCATTTCTGTTTGCAAAGACCAAATGCGTTATTGTAGAAGAAGAAACCAAAACAATACAGACTGGGTCTATTCCTTGGCGTGTTCCAGGCAAACCAAATCGCCCAAGATGTTTGACGCACTCGTAATATACCTTGCTTTTCTAAATTTTCAGACGTCGTGGACAAAGCCAGCTTACGCGATTTGAGAACCGAACCAACTGGACTGAGACGTCAGTTGAGTAGGCGGTCCTTCAGTGTGGCACAAAAGAATGTGGCCATATGTGGCCCAGACCACCTCCGAATGTGATCTGAGCAATCAGATCTCAATGCGTATGTTAGACGCATGTTAATGCGTTAATGCGTCAAGACGCATGTTAATGCCAGGTATAAACAGGGCCAAACAACAACATGCTGAGAGCTGAACTCATTCATTACAACAAGCTTAATGTCAGAGCCACAGACTGCTCTCTACCACAGTGTAATTCATACTGTGGGAAACACTGGACCCGTTACTACTTCTGCATCTGAACCCAGTGTTAAGTCTTCCCATGTAGAAACTATTACTGTCATTATTATAACTGCATTAACAACCAAAATAGCTGGTCCCAACGCACTTCAGGCCTATATAAACAATCATGACATTTCGAAACCAAACATTTTCAAAATTGTCAGTGATAGCTTACAATCAACTCTGATGAAGCAAATTAAGATGCAGTACTTACTTAGACCAGCTTGCTCCTTCAAGTCTTCATCATCTCAGCATCTACTTCATGTCTGGAGCAGCCAAAGAAACAGATTAATCAACTTCATTAACATTTTCAAGGTAAGAATACTGACTCATCATATTTCCCTATCTATGACCAAACATGATAACAATTTTGTTAAAGAGCACATATTTCTAAAATTAAATCATTCAGTCTGCATGTATGTATAATAATTGTCACCATCACACAATCTACTGCAGGAAAGAAAAATACAGCACTGTCAAGACTGAGCTCCTAATTATGATAATAAAAATAATAATAATAATAATAAAGAAATAAAGTTCATTAGGCTACTTCTGTCAATTTGTAGACATAACACCCAATGCCTCTCCTATCTGTGATCTGAGCTCCCATTATCTTTCCTTTATCAAGACTTTAATTAGATTTGACATTCAATGAAATGTAAAATTATCTTTCAGCCTTTACATACTACTACTGATGCAACTAGACACACCCAAAACTTTATATATAGCAGTATTTAGATAAGCCATATACTTTCACCGAGTTAGCAACCATGTAGAATACTGCTCCGTGCTAAATCCAATGTGTTGTGGCGGCAAGCACGAGCCATTTCTACTAACGTTACCTAGGCAAACACAAACTCCTCTACTCTCAGCTGTAACTTACCCGTCTGATCGATCATTAATCTTAATATTTGTAAATAATTCTGAAATTTCTCGTCTGTATATCATTTTATTAAATACGTATTGTTAGATATAGTCAGTTCGTTTTATTGTACCTTTGTTAGCCAGTTAAGCCATCTGGTAAGTACGTTAGGTTAACCTTAGACCAAGTGTCGATAACGTTAACGTTTGTCTTGGGTTAACAATTAACGTTAACAGAGCAAGCTGTGCAAGCTCTGAAAATGTTATACGAGTTAAATCTAGCTAACGCTATATAATAACATAATTATGTTTTACTGACCTAATGTATCTGATGACATTAAAACAAAAAAAAGCGACTACGCTAATGTTTCATCAGCAACCAAGAACTTCTGCCAGTAACGTTACCAAGAATAAAGCTAAAAGGCTAATATTAGCAACGCGACAAAGCCATCGTATTCAACCGCCAAGCTAACGTTAGCTAGCCTTACTGTTAAAACGAATTATCCAACGTTAGCTTACATGTATCAGCTAGCTAACGTTAGCTAGATTTAACTTCATAAATCTGGCCAGATACATATTAATAACATTTAATAGCAAAGTTTAACTTACGCTTGATGGTCACGACTCAATCGCTCACGGCTGCCGACAGCCCTAACCATAACCACAGCCTTGAAGACAGCGCTGCCCTACAGTCGACAGCGGGGGCAAAAACGCTGAAAGCGGTCTCAGACCATCCTCAAATTATACCCTGAAGCAGTTGGCTACATAGCTAACGTTAGCCAAGTTAGCAGACCGTACCGCACATTAGGTCAAAAGCCAGGACAGGAGTTGGTACTCAGTAAGGAGAGTCCACTGCAGGGACTCTCCTGTGTAGTTTGTTTATAGCGTTTATATAATATACAAATTAGTGCATACCAGTGGCAATATATAAGGTAGTTGGCTTTAGTGCAATTTACAGTTATGCAATTTTGATATAGTGCGTGTGTGCATGTGCGTGTGGCAGTATCAGGTAGTCCGCTTTTGCAAAGGGCAGTTCTGAGTAGTGGTAGTGGTGGTTAGTACTACTATGAAGACTGTCAAGGACACCAAAGACGAGACAGGGATGGACGGGAACTCCAGCCCTCTCTTTGAGAACATGATGGAAGCCTGGAAGACCTGCTGTTGCATGAAGAGAAGCTCCCAGGTCTCCTTGGCAGCAGTGCACTTTATGGATGAGGTGCTGTCCCTGCCGACAGCCATCGCATCAGCCAGCAGTGTTTCTGCACCGCCGTCTCCTCGACCGATGTCCGTCAGCCAGATGTGGTGCAATGATGACATCAGGGCTGTTGTAAAAGCAGACCTGAGCACCACACTATTGGATTTAGTGAACAGCCAAGTGGATCAGGACGTCACATCAGAGAAGACACATGTCTCAGACATAATTGACATGGCTGCTAAGGACATTGAGTGTTTCATGTAGTTTCTCCATCACAGCGATGTTGAGAAACAGGCTGAAATGATGACAGACGGTACCTCTGACAACGACAAACTCATGTCCTCTGCTGCTTTTAAAACCTGCAACAAGGTGCAGCATTGGCTGAGAGATTTTTATAGTCTGCGTCGTTTGTATTATAACAATCAGAGAGAGGAGATATCCACAGCTGGAGCTGTCAGGGAGGACCTGACTCAGAAGTGTCCAAGTGAGGCACTTCTTCAACGTGGTGCTTCCTTTGGAGATGGAGCTTTGATTGATGGAGACGTCCAGGACGTCCCGGACACCGTCCTGGTAGAGACCTGCTCCCAGGACACATGCAGCCAGACGCCCGTGGCCCAATCCCAGTCAGCCACAGAAATGCAGCCCAAATAGGCTGGGAGTGAGTTGCAGTATTATATTTTTTTGTTAACTTCACATTAATAAATTAATTTGATATTTGCTAGTTGCTATTTTTTTATATGATTATTTACTTCTTATTTTGTTGATGGTGATGTCCTGTGTGCTATAGGACAGTACTGACATCGGCCTGCTGGGCTTGGTCACTCCCACTACGGCTGCAAAGAAGTGGGAGAACCTGAAGAAAACATACAAGGTAATTTTACCAATATGTTATCTGTGACATGAATTACACACTACTCAACATTTAATGCACACAACAGTAGGATATTTCTGTTCTGTATGCAGGATATTTCTATTATGTATGTAGGATGTAGTCTGTTAACTGAAAGTACATCATGATTTAAAAAACAAAATGTCAGGAGCTAAGAAAGCCAGCGACAGGAGTTGGCACTCAGTAAGGAGAGTCCACTGCAGGGACATGGAAATGATACAACCTCATGGATGGGGCAATAGGTGGCAGGCCATCAATGCAGCCCCCCATCCTCATTGCCTTATCAGAGGAAGAGTCCATCGTCCCTGCAGTGAGTCCTCCTGACTCTGTCCCAGAGGAGGCACAGCAAGATAGGGGAGAGGAGTGAGGTTGAGGGTACCTCACAGGGTCCTACTCTAACTCAAACTTTCCAACTTGTAGATTTATCAATTTATAGTATTTTTAGTGGTGGTGACGTTGAAGCCATGTGACCGTGGTGTAGTTTGTTTATAGCCTAATGTTAGCTTTTTACTTCTGGCAATTGCATTTACGCTTCAAAAATCATAAAAGTGGTGTTCATTTGTGAAGATTATTTTGCTGAACAAAATGTGTAAGTATCATAAACTTCCTGGTAGAGACCTGCTCCCAGGACACATGCAGCCAGACACCCGTGGCCCAATCCCAGTCAGCCACAGACTATCCTGCTGCCGGCCAGGAGGACGTCAGGCAGGAGAGGACCAAGAGGAGCTTGTTGTATAGCCACAATTAAGGGCTATACAAATGGATTTGACTAATTACCACAAAGTATGGTAAAGCACAGCAAAGTACTACGAAGCAGTGATACATGCTATGCAGAGGTTAGTAGGACCTGCCCTGCTTAAAAGGTATCATTTAATGTTTAGGTCACCGCATCCATCTTTCATTAAAATCAATAAAATCTTTAATTGGCTTTGGTTTGTGTTGTGTATTTTATTTAATCTTGTCTGTTTGGTTAAGCTTCCTTTAGTATTAATGTAACGAGAGAAATGATTGTCAACATGGGCCTAGAGCTATGCACCGCATCCTCCAACCACCAGGGGGAGCTGCTGACAGATGGTTTTATAATGAACACTACTAACAGCTGAGAGGTCTGAAAGCTGGTCCAATACCTGACTATTTCTGAAAATCTGATATTTATTTTTTTATGACTGCAGTTTCACAAATGAAGCGCTTTGATGCATTTTTGGTATTCTTTGTCATCGAGTTTCTTGTTTTGTCTTTCTAAATTAATTTAGTTTTGTTGTAATAGCTTTCTTTTATTTTCAGTTCAGTGTCATACTCATTTCAACAGTACCCCCCGGGGAATGCAGAGATGGAGATAAAATAAGATTACATGAAACTTTATTGGTGGGAAAAGAAAACTAGAATACAAGCAAAGCTAATATAAAGTGGGCAATAAAAACAGTAGAAATCAGAAAAATAGTGAATGCTAAGTTATGAAATTTTGATTTAATTATTTTCCATATTCCTTTTGTTTTCCATTATTCATATTCATCTTGGGATAACTTGCAATTGCATTCCTATTTTGGCTTTTGCAGTCTCATTTTACGATACCAACGTGGGATTCATGAAACATGCGGTAAACCTCGATTTGTGCCTAGAACATGTAATTGTATTTGTAAGGCATTCAGTCCATGTTCAGTTCTACAAAGCCACTGAAACATTTTGTTGTTAATGAGGTTTTGCACTACTGTAATTGATTTTTCATGAAGAATAAGGCATTCTAAGTGGCTTACCGCATGTTTCCAAACACACATAGGTTTTGATTGTACCAACGAACAAATTCAGATACTACAGTCAAATCTGATTTTACGCACGTTTCATGAGGCCCAGTGAATGGTAGACTATGCAACTGTATACATAGTCTGTTGTTGCATGCTGGAGAACGTTTGCCTAGTTCCATGGTTTCAACCTTGTCTTCCAATTCAACATAAGCTTTTGTCAATAAAATGAAAATATTGTTTTCCATTCTGTCTACAAAATGTGTTGTTTCTGCATTCTGTGGAAATCAAACAAGTTGTTTTGGGATTTCATGTGACAAAAATGCATTTTGTGCCACAACATGACTGTTCGCGGACCCCCAGCTTGTTTTGAGCAGGTCTGCATGCCGCTGTGTGTTTCTCTTTGAGGGTCTAGGGGAGGCAGGACCCAGCCAGGGCAGTGTACAGGTAGGTCGGGGGAAACTGAGGGGAGGGGCAGCACTGCACATTACCAAACAACACACAACTGCCAGTTTTTACCGTAAAAACTACTTTTGTTTATTGGTTTATAGTGATAAATTAAAAAATATTTAATTTAATAAAAATAAAGGTTTTGCCATGAGACAAAACATGGACTCACTGTTTAATTAACAGTCTAATCAATATATCAATATATTCTACATGAGCACATTTTTTGGAACACTAACTTCCTAAAAAGATGAAAGAACTACATGCAAGGGAATACTTGTATTTAATATTTTAATTATCTAATTCAGGTGTTTCTAAAACAAAAAATACACCATCAGTGCTCAGTATGATGCTTAAGGCTCAGCTGAATTGAAGTGAATTGGCTCCAGATATTTCAGCGGGGTTTTTCAGTTTGGGTTAAGACTCTTGGGTTAAGAAAAGAATTACCAGGGATTCCCTGGCTTCCTCCCACGGTCCAACGGCAGACAAATGTCCATGGGTCCATAAATAGTCCATAGGCATAACAGCGGCCTTAAATAGATCAGCGGGTTATGTAAGGTGTCTCCAAGGTGTTGCCTTCCACCCAATGCAGTGTGACCCTGAATTTGATGTACCATTTAAAGAAAATGAATGTACGAATAAATTAGACAAGGTCACAGTGTAGCTGGTGAGGCAAGGGAGCAGCGTGTAGACATTTACGGTCCCTCCAGGTTGGGTGGAATGAGTTACCACAATGGATCAGGATTCCAGGACCTAACACCAGAATCAGGGAGAGAGCAGAGAGAACAATACAAGATTAGAAGTAATTTCATTTACACAAAAGTCTATATGTCAGGGCTCAATACTAACATTTTGCTCTGGTGACACTGATTCTGAATTTGGTCGCACCAATTTTTCGATGCAGTGTGGCCAGTACAATGACCTGGCCTTTCTGCCCCACCTATGTACTTACATTGAGAACACTTTTCCCAGTGACAAGTTTTTATGGCTTTTCTTTGCTGATATTTAATTGGAAATTGTGATACTTCATCAATAACGTCAATATTTTCCATTTCAAATTCTTTATTGTAAAACATCATAACATAATGAGACATCAATGTCTCATTATGTTCATCATCATTAAGACATTTTTGTGTATGTGGAAACAAAATAGGTGAGCATTCCCATCATATGTATTGTGTATAACAATTCACGGTCATGAGGGACAGCCATAGAATTATATAATAGCATAATTCTATAATAATGGGACAATAATTCTAGGGTGGCAGCATGGAATGATGTGCTGCTATGACTAGGCTTACTCCATAACGCCAACGAAGTATTATCCCAGAAAAAAAAAACTGGGCAGTATTGTAGCCTAGTTTTTTGTTTTACTTTTCGCACTCATTACCCATCATTTAGTGCCCTTTTAACACTAGAAGCTCCCGGTATGGGCTAATTTTCCTGTGCATTTTCCTGTGCATCCTAGCAATCAATAAAGTTACAGCTCCCCCCTTTCTTGACTTTGGCTAAATATGTGTTCTACACCTCCGTGGTCCTAGAACCTCAAAATCACATTTGTAAAAAAAGCTATAAAATGTTTTGCTCCTATTTCTCTGAAATTGCTGTCAGCATCTGGGACATTCAAGCCTGCCATTCGCTCTTGCACATCACTCGGGGCCAAATGTATAAAACTCTGTGTATATTTCGGTGTAGAAATCTGTGTACGCACAAAACAGGAAACTGCATACGCAGTCTTTTCGTCAGATGTATAAAACCCCACGTACGTCTGTTCCCACGTGTTTTTTTCTTCATACATCTCAATCATCCTGAAATTGTGCGCACGTGCCTTCTGACCATGCCCACAATTTACTATGAATGGATTCCAACACACCCCCAATTGCCTGGTTTGCATATAAAGGGCCAGCATTTCGTTTATTTTTGAGGAGAAATGGCGGAAGCATTTAAGAAGCAATAGAAGAAGAAGAAGAAACGCAATTTTACCTTGGACCTTGGACCCAAGTGTGGGCAACCCATTCATGGTCAACATGGGCTCACTGTGGGTAGCCCACTAGGGCCCCTCACCTGGCCCCCAGGTCATGTTTGGTCAGGGTCCACTGTGGGTCAGTTGTGGGCAGCCAACTTTGTTCCCCTGCACGACCCAAAACCTGTTTGAATGATTCAAAATCGAATCAATATTAAAAGGTATTCATACAATACAAGCACATTTTAAATAGTAAAAAAAAAATTCCCATGAGATGATACAGCGTGGCATGTTGAGAACATTCAACCCGAGGAACAATCCATCAAATTATGATGCATAGTCACCAACAAAATGACCATGTCCTCATGTCCTCTGCACGAGGCACCATAATGGTAGCTTGGTAGAGGCAGTTTGAGGATTGCATATGGTTCGCAACACCATCTAATGAAGCTATGGCGTGAATTCAATCAGGAAGATTACCTTTCTTACACCTCACTCTCTCTCCAACTTAGAGATAAGGGATTCTCCCACCCTGTCAACTTTTTTCCCCACACTGTCATTTCCTGCTCTGCTATTTACATTTAACCAATCAGATCTCTCCCTATTAAAAATGATCATTGACTCACTTGAGGTGTATGGACCTGAGGTGTACAGACCAGCGTAGGAACGCTTTCTACTGGACATCGGGAACATTAAATCTCAACCAATCAGAGGCAGTTTTGGCTTAATAGACAGATACCATTGCTTCACACTTACTGTATGTGTGTGTGTCCAATAGCCTAACCTTTAGCCCTAGACAGTGTAACACTGTGTTGTTAGACACTGGGAGAGGGGGCAGCTGTAGAGAACATTAGTTAAAGGAGATAGTGGGTGGTCCTGGGGTCCACCGTTCAGGCAGCAGGGGTTAAACAAGTGTATTGGTCATCTGACGTCATAAACTCGTACTCACAACGATTTAGGGTTACCTTTGGATGACACATTAATGCTAAAGGAAGCTTAACCAAACAGACAAAACTAAATAAAATACACAACACAAACCAAAGCCAATTAAAGATTTTATTGATTTGAGTGAAAGATGGATCCGGTGACCTAAACATTAAATGATAACTTTTAAGCAGGGCGGGTCCTACTAACCTCTGCATAGCATGTATCACTGCTTCGTAGTACTTTGCTGTGCTTTACCATACTTTGTGGTAATTAATCAAATGTATTTGTATAGCCCTTAATTGTGGCTACACAACACCCCCCAACCTTGGACCCTCGCTGAGGACAAGGAAAAACTCCCACAAACCTTTTAGGGAAAATGGAAGAAACCTTGGGAGGGGCTTCTCAGGGAGGGATCCCCCCTACCAGGACGGTTGGGCGCGCAATCGCTGCAAAGTATACGAACGAGAGGGTAGGGTGCGTTGGAGGACTTTGTGGGAGATGATCAATATCGTTCCCATGAACTTGCTGGAGCCAACTGGTTATTTGGTCTGTGATCCAAAGGTGGCGCTCTACCTACAGTATCTGCCTACAGCGCTGCAGTGCTCCAGAGCACTGTGTCTTGTGGCTACTTGTGGTACGGCTGCCAAATATTTCCTGTGGTCACACCAGGACCAGTGGCTCAATCTAGCCAAGTCCCAGAAACTTAAGTTCACCATCTTCCCAAAGCCCTCAACAATGCTGAAGCAATCGCTTGTCTTCTCTAAAGCGTTCAGACCATCTGTGATTCAGGCGAGTCCATTTTGGATGGCAGAGCTGTTCGAAGGGGCTGATAGCTGCTGTCACCCGGACATCCTAGCCAAAAGCCACTGGCCTCTTGGCTTGAGTAGAACAGCTACAGTTGCAACAGCAAAACCGTTCCCTACTTTTATCAAGGAGAATAGTGATGCATTCTGGGAACAACAGTGCAGTAAAAGGCCACATATTTTTACTCACGGTGTATGAAGCCATCACTGTCTCATCCTCTTTCATCCCCTCTGACAAAGCAACGCTACCATGCGGTACTCTGCACCATGCAGCACTTTTCCACACATGGTGGTACTTTGTGTTAGTTTGCAGTGATACTAAGCGAACTTTGCAGTTATTAACAGGACCGACCTTACAAGCCAATCAGTGGTTTATGGGGCAGAGTGTAATAATTCCAATTCTAACTCTTACCAATTCAAAAAAGGGGGTTGATTTCAGGTCACCGGAGCCGGGGTCTAATAGCCCTCAGGGAATATTTTGTTTTGGGAGGGCTTGCATAGGCGGGTCTTCATCCTGGACAGGAAGGATCGCTTCTTTGCCTTCGACTGACTGACTGTGGTGGAAGTCGTGGCCGCGTGGTTTTCTGGTTCTTCCGGGCAAACACAGCACACGCGGCGCCAGACGAGATTGAGTCTCGAGAAGAGCCTGCGGAGAAGGTTAAAGCTTCTCTGGGTCCTCTTGTCCTGCCTGACGTCCTCCTGGCCTGCACCGGGATAGTCTGTGGCTGGCTGGGAGTGGGCCACGGGCGTCTGGCTGCATGTGTCCTGGGAGCAGCTCTCTACCAGGACGGTGTCCGGGACGTCCTGGACGTCTCCATCAACCAAAGCTCCATCTCCAAAGGAAGCACCACATTGAAGAAGTGCCTCAATTGGACACTTCTGAGTCAGGTCCTCCCTCAGAAGTGCCTCAATTGGACACTTCTGCGTCAGGTCCTCCCTCACAGCTCCAGCTGTGGATATCTCCTCTCTCTGGTTGTTGTAATACAAACGACGCAGACTATAAAAACATCTCAGCCAATGCTGCACCTTGTTGCAGGTTTTAAACACAGCAGAGGACATGAGTTCGTCGTTGTCAGAGGTACCGTCTGTCACAATTTCAGCCTGTTTCTCAACATCGCTGTGATGGAGAAACTGCATGAAACACTCAATGTCCTTAGCAGCCCTATCAATTATGTCTGAGACTAGCTTCTGTGCCACCTCAGAGACTAGTGACTCAGCTGAGGTGGTGGAGGAAGAAGAGGAGGAAACTTTTTTCGCCTCCTCTGATGTGACTTCCTGATCCACTTGGCTGTTCACTAAATCCAATAGTGTGGTGCTCAGGTCTGCTTTTACAACAGCCCTGATGTCATCACTGCACCACATCTGGCTGACGGACATCGGTCGAGGAGACGGCGGTGCAGAAACACTGCTGGCTGATACGATGGCTGTCGGCAGGGACAGCACCTCATCCATAAAGTGCCCTGCTGCCAAGGAGACCCGGGAGCTTCTCTTCATGCAACAGCAGGTCTTCCAGGCTTCCATCATGTTCTCAAAGAGAGGGCTGGTGTTCCCGTCCATCCCTGTCTCGTCTTTGGTGTCAGGATCCTTGACCGTCTTCATGGTAGTACTAACCGCCACTACTATAA
Organism: Hoplostethus atlanticus; assembly: GCA_034670405.1. NCBI lineage: Eukaryota > Metazoa > Chordata > Actinopteri > Trachichthyiformes > Trachichthyidae > Hoplostethus > Hoplostethus atlanticus. The sequence goes on along the minus strand of JAXDDX010000886.1, from coordinate 476 downwards.
AGTATACTCACCAAACTTATCTTCAGATGAAGCTGCTTATCCTCGTCTTTGTCGTCTTCTCCCTGTTCAGTTCAGTAGTTTTGAACCAAATGAGCTCAGGTGTGGAGACACCCTGCTTTTATAGGCATAGTGGCTGATGACATCATAATGGAGGTTGGTGATGTGGTGATGTCATCCAGAACCTTGTTGCAACACTGTTGTCATGGCTGCTGGGGAGAAAAAGACATAGCTATATCTGTATAGCACTGTTTAATTAATAGTCAACATTTAATTTACTTCATGGAGGGAATGGTTTAATTAGTTCTAGTGCACAAGTTACAAATTGTTTACTAGTCAAGTCAACTTTATTTATATAGCCCTTAATCACAGTCACAGTCTCAAAGGCTCACATCACCACATTATGAAACAATCAATGTACCCCGACCCCCCCAACCTTGGACCCAAGGTGGCACCCCACCACCAAAGGCCTCACTAGT